>CM074719.1:3039855-3229336 GCA_037306005.1 Rhinophrynus dorsalis
CCTTGCCATTGTCAAGGTTGCTGCTTACCTCCTCATAGAAGCTGAAAAGATTAGTTTGGCATGACCTATTCTTCATAAAACCATGTTGATTTGTGCTAATGATCTTATTTTTTGTGTTGTAATCCTGAATATAGTCCCTTATTATGCCTTCTAATAGTTTTCCCACTACAGAGGTCAAACTCACTGGTCTATAATTCCCAGGTTCTGTTTTAGTTCCCTTCTTAAATAGAGGCACTATGTTAGCTCTTCGCCAATCCTGTGGCACTGAGCCTGTGGTAATAGAATCTTTAAAGAGTAAATATAGGGGTTTTGCTAACACTGCACTGAGTTCCTGAAGAACCCTTGGATGTATACCATCAGGACCCGGTGCTTTGTCGGTCTTAATTTTGTTCAGTCTTCCCATGACATCTCCTTGAGTTAACCCAATATCTATTAATTGTATTGTTTTATTTGATACTTGCGGAGGCTCTTCTACCATTCCTTGCTCCCTTGTATATACTGATGCAAAGAAAGTGTTTAAAACATCAGCCTTTTCCTTATCCTCACTAACCAACTCACCCATCTCATTTTTGAATGGTCCAATGCACTCCCTCTTAAGTTTTTTGCTATTTATATATTTAAAAAACTTTTTTGGATTAGTCTTGCTTTCCCTTGCAATTCGAGTTTCATTATCTATTTTTGCTACCCTAATTGCCTTTTTGCAATCTTTGTTGCTCTCCCTGTATTTTAAGAAAGATTGTTCAGTTCCTTCTGACTTAAATAATTTGAATGCTTTTTTTTTCCTTGCCATTTCCTTCTTTACATGTGCAGTTAACCACATTGGCTGTGACTTACTTCTTTTGCACTTGTTCCCCATTGGTATATACAGTTGGGTACATTTCTGCAACCTAAATTTGAATTCTGACCATTTTTCCTCAGTATTTTTGCCTTTAAATAACATATCCCAGTCTATGCGTTGCATTGAGGCCCTTAACAATTTGAAGTTTGCTTTTTTAAAATTAAGAGTTTTGGTTGAACCTATACATTTTTGCTTTGCCAGACAGATCTCAAATGTAACCATGTTGTGATCACTGTTTCCCAAATGTTCTCTTACCTTAATATTGGATACCATTTCTGTGTTATTAGTGATCACTAGGTCCAATACATTGTTATTTCTTGTCGGCGCTCCCACCATTTGTGACATGTAGCTTTCATGAAGCGTGTTCAAAAACCTGCTACCCTTAGCACTCTCACAGGTCTCATTTTTCCAGTTGATATCTGGATAACTAAAATCTCCCATAATTATAGTATGCCCAAACTGGGCAGCTTTCCTCATTTGCAATAGCAGTTGGGCCTCATCATTGTCATCGATATTTGGTGGTTTGTAGCATATGCCCACCAACAACTTTTTTTTACCTTTCACACCACATTTAGTCTCGATTTCTACCCACATGGACTCCACAGTTTGGCCAGTTTCCTCACTAATATCACCTCGCAAAACTGGATTTAGCTCTGTTTTCAAATATAAACACACACCTCCACCTTTTCTATTAATTCTGTCTCTTCTAAACAGGGAATAGCCCTCTATATTTACAGTCCAGTCATGTGCATCGTTCCACCATGTTTCTGTTATTCCAATTATGTCCAATTGCTCATTAACCGCCAGCAATTCTAGTTCTCCTATTTTATCTACCATACTTCTTGCATTTGCTAGCATACAATTGATTTTGAAGTCTTTACATATATTAATCCCTACATGCCTTTTTTCTTCACCTTCATTTACTAGGAGTTCCTCCCTACTGACTAAATTTCTCCCCACCCTTTCTCCACCCCCCTGGTCATTTACTTGGACCCAGTTCCTATCTGCTCTATCTACCCCATTTTTGCTATCTATACCCACCCCCCCTTTCCTAGTTTAAAAGCTCCTCCAAGCTTCCTAGCATTCTCTCCCCTAACACAGAGGCTCCTCTACCATTTAGGTGCAATCCATCTCTTCCATATAGATTGTACCCAAGAGCAAAGTCTGCCCAGTGTTCTAAAAACCCAAAACCCTCCTTCCTACACCATTGCTTGAGCCATGCATTAAGCTCCCTGAGCTCCCTCTGCCTACCTGCACTGGCGCATGGCACAGGTAGTATTTCAGAAAATACTACCTTAGAGGTCCTTGCCTTAAGCTTGCACCCTAAATCCCTGAAATCATTCTTTAGGGACCTCCATCTTCCTCCTATTTTGTCATTGGTTCCAATATGTACCAAGACAGCTGGATCACTTCCAGCCCCTCCCAATAATCTGTCAGCCCTGTCCGCAACATGCCGAACCCGAGCACCCGGGAGACAGCATACTGTTCGGCATTCACGTTCCTGGCGGCAGATTACCCTATCTACCCTCCTAATAATAGAGTCCCCTATTACCACCACCTGCCTTGGTTTCTGCCTGCTCTGCATCCCATCTAGCCTGGAAGGAGGACTGTTCCCCTGGCTGCTAGAGGAATCAGCCCTCTCCAGTGTTGCCAATTCTGAGCAATTCTCATCAACATCTTCACACAATCTTGCAAATCTGTTGGACTGAGTCAACTCAGAACTGGCCTTCCTCTTCCTCTGCCCACTACCTCCCCTCCTTACTGTTACCCAGCTGCCTACCTGTCGCTCCTCATCTACAACTCCACCCTCTTCACCACTAACCCCACATACTACCTGCTCTGTGAGTTCTAAACTCCTTTCCAGGTTACCAATGTCTCGCAATGTTGCAATATTTCTCTCCAAATCCAATATCTTAGACTCTAAAGAGAAAATATGCTCACACTTGGCACAGCGGTATGACCCCTGGAACGATTGCTCCAAGTGTTCAAACATGTGACAAGATGTGCACTGCGTGAGATTGGCTAACCTGCTATCACTCATGCTTGGTTTTACAATTAAAATAGCTTTATATTATCCTCTAATGCTCACTATATGGTAAGTAACCAACCTTAAATGCAATAAATCCTTTGAAATGATAGTCACCAGATTCCTTCCAACTCTTCACCTGGAACCAGTCACTTTCAACAGCAGTCTCACAGAGCTAATGGACTGTATTTATAGTAACTAGCAGCCAGGTGAAATCCCTTAGCAATCAGCCCTAATCACACAGGTCAGAGAAAAATCCAATAAACAGTTTTTTTTTTTAACTCTTGCAATACCCACACAATTTTTTTTTTTTTTTTTTTTTTTTTTTAAACCTTAAAAAAATACCAATAAAACACCAAACACACTTATGTACTTAACCAGATTCTTTCTAACTCTTCACATGGAACCAGTCCCTTGTAATAGCAGTCCCCTGTCTTTGAATTCCCCCTGTTTTAAATTCCAGCACTTACCACCCTTCTGCACTTACAAACTGAGGCAAGATTCACACGTTCAAGTATTCACTATGTATCTGCTATTTAATCCAGGGATCCACCAATTACAAACACAGCAATTAGTCACTCCCACCACACCAGACTTCAATTATTTGCTTCTCTCACAGTAAAGAGAGGGAAAACAAAACCCAAAGATTTGTTTTTAACCTCTTCCTTACCACACTACACCACACACAATATACTGTTCTGTCTCTGTTACACACACTGCTGTGTTCTCTCTGTTACACACACTACTGTGTTCTCTCTGTTACACACACTACTGTGTTCTCTCTGTTACCACACTACTGTGTTCTCTCTGTTACACACACTACTGTGTTCTCTCTGTTACACACACTACTGTGTTCTCTCTGTTAAACACACTACTGTGTTCTCTCTGTTACACACACTGCTCTGTTGTCTCTCTGTTTTTTTTTTTAAAACCAAAAGTTTTTTTATTAAGGGGTTTTACAGTTTAGTGAGGAGGGGGGTAAGAAATAACAATTGAGTGCTTGGTGGTAAACATAGAAATGGGGGAGTGGTGTCTGAGCAGATTTTGAGGGGGGGTACAAATGAGGGGATTGAGGGGTAGGGGGGGAGAGAAAGGTCAAGGTCTAGTGCAGACTAGTTTTGGACAACCTGTGAGATTATTTTGTGTTTCTTAGAATACTTGCTATCTAACCATGGAGACCAGGTTGCGATAAATTTATCGTAGTTATTACATTCTAAAGAGGTTAGGTACTCGTAATAACAAATCTGGGCGATTTTATCTAGAATTGAACTCCACGGAATGGAATCGTTTTTCCAATTAGCTGCAATGGTCATTCTAGTGCAAAGAGTTATTAATATAGCCAGCTTATCTTGGAATTTGGAGAGAGCCGGAGATTTTTTACCCAGGAGCGCTTCCCAAATGTCAAGAGAGACTGTTGTTTCAAAGACATCAGAAAGAAGAATGGAAATTTTATTCCAGGTAACTGTCACGATAGGGCAGGTCCACCAGGTGTGTAAGAAAGATCCTGGTTCGTTACAACCTCTAAAGCAGTTTGCGGGGTGATCTGGGTACATCCTGTTGAGTTTGGTTGGGACTAGATAGGAGAGATGGAGCATTTTAAAAGTTTGATCTCTTAGGTTGGAGTTGATGGATGCTTTGGGTATTCTTCTGAGTATGTCCTGCCATTCGTTGTCTTTTAAGATTTGACCGGACATTTCTTCCCAAGAGTCCATACAGGGCATTCTTATTTTGTCGTGGATTAAAAGTTTATAGATTTGAGAGATTGATTTTAAGCCGAGCTCCCAAAATCTCACCAGATGTTCAAATGGTACTAAGGGGTATTTAATATAGTTCCCTAGGTAGTTGGTAATAACCTGTTTTAATTTAATGTAGAGAGGAAGATAGGAGTCGTTAGCTGGGATGTTCCTAAATAAGGTTTGAAAGTCAATTATATCGCCGTTGAAGAGGACATCCCTGATGGAGTGTATGTTATTGGTTTTAGACAATAGTTTAAGTATATTAAATTCGGATTCGTTCCAATTGAAAAGATTAAAATTGGTCAGGGGGAGCATTTTGGAGCGGAAATCAATTAGTTTGAAGGGGGATTTGACTTTATTCCAAACTTTAAAGAGGGATTTGGTGCTGTCCAGGCAGTGTCTAGTAAGGGTTTGTTTAAGTTTGTTGCTGGACCAAATATAGTTGTCGAAGGTGGTTTGGCATACGAAAAACGTTCCTGGGTTACCCATCGGGGTAAGATCCAATCATCTGGTGTTTTGGTGCTTAGGTATAAGAGATGTGTTAGGGAACAAGATACAAAATATTTGTAAAGGTTTGGGACCATTAGGCCCCCCAGGTCTCTTGGTCTATATAGGTAATCGCGTTTTATTCTGGGAGGTTTACCTGCCCATATGAAATGAAAAAGTTTGTTTTGTAGGTTAGTAAGGTCTGTAGTTCTAATTTCGAGGGGAAGTACTCTGAATAGGTATAGAATTTTGGGTAAAATAATCATTTTGATAGCGTTTACTCTGCCCATTAGGGAGAGGGGCAGAGCTCTCCAGAGGGAGAGAAGCGAATCTAGCCTGTGAAATAAGGGTTTATAATTAAGAGAGAAGATTTTGTTGATGTCCTGGGTGACCACCACTCCCAGATAAGGTAAGCTTTCTGGGCACATTTTGAGGCCAAACTTGTTAATAATTGTTTCTTGTGTATCGTTATGCAAGTTGAGGGCTAAGTATTTAGATTTTTCTCTATTAATGGTTAAACCTGAGATTGTTTCAAAGTTTTGGAGTAGGGACCATAAGTTGGCGAGGCTAATTAGGGGTTTAGAGAGGAAAAGGATAATATCGTCGGCGTAGAGACTGAGTTTATCTGGTTCAAGGTGTCCTAGGTTTATGCCGTGTATAACTTTGCAGTTTCTAATGTGTTCAGCTAGCGGTTCCATACTTGTCTCTCTGTTACACACACTACTGTGTTCTGTCTCTGTTACACACACTGCTGTGTTCTGTCTCTGTTACACACACTGCTGTGTTCTGTCTCTATTACACACACTGCTGTGTTCTGTCTCTGTTACACACACTGCTGTGTTCTGTCTCTGTTACACACACTGCTGTGTTCTGTCTCTGTTACACACACTGCTGTGTTCTGTCTCTGTTACACACACTACTGTGTTCTGTCTCTGTTACACACACTACTGTGTTCTGTCTCTGTTACACACACTACTGTGTTCTCTCTCTGTTACACACACACTACTGTGTTCTGTCTCTGTTACACACACTGCTGTGTTCTGTCTCTTTTAGACACACTGCTGTGTTCTGTCTCTGTTACACACACTGCTGTGTTCTGTCTCTGTTACACACACTGCTGTGTTCTGTCTCTGTTACACACACTGCTGTGTTCTGTCTCTGTTACACACACTGCTGTGTTCTGTCTCTTTTAGACACACTGCTGTGTTCTGTCTCTGTTACACACACTGATGTGTTCTCTCTGTTACACACACTGATGTGTTCTGTCTCTGTTTTACACACTGCTGTGTTCTCTCTCTGTTACACACACTGCTCTGTTGTCTCTCTGTTACACACACTACTTTGTTCTGTCTCTGTTACACACACTGCTGTGTTCTGCCTCTGTTACTCACACTGCTGTGTTCTATCTCTGTTACACACACTGTGTGTTCTGTCTCTGTTACACACAACCCTGTGTTCTGTCTCTGTTACACACACTGATGTGTTCTGTCTCTGTTTTACATTTTGCTGTGTTCTCTCTGTTAGACACACTGCTGTGTTCTCTCTCTGTTACACACACTGCTGCGTTCTCTCTGTTACACACACTGCTTTGTTCTCTCTCTGTTACACACACTGCTCTGTTGTCTCTCTGTTACACACACTGCTGTGTTCTGCCTCTGTTACACACACTGCTGTGTTCTGCCTCTGTTACACACACTGCTGTGTTCTGCCTCTGTTACACACACTGCTGTGTTCTGCCTCTGTTACACACACTGATGTGTTCTGTCTCTGTTACACACACTGATGTGTTCTGTCTCTGTTACACACACTGATGTGTTCTGTCTCTGTTACACACACTACTGTGTTCTGTCTCTGTTACACACACTGTTGTTTTCTGTCTCTGTTACACACACTACTGTGTTCTCTCTCTGTTACACACACTGCTGTGTTCTGTCTCTGTTACACACACTGCTGTGTTCTGTCTCTTTTATACACATTACTGTGTTCTGTCTCTGTTACACCCACTACTGTGTTCTCTCTGTTAGACACACTGCTGTGTTCTGTCTCTGTTACACACATTACTGTGTTCTGTCTCTGTTACACCCACTACTGTGTTCTCTCTGTTAGACACACTGCTGTGTTCTGTCTCTGTTACACACACTACTGTGTTCTGTCTCTGTTACACACACTACTGTGATCTGTCTGTGTTACACACAGCTATGTTGTGTCTCTGTTACACAAACTACTGTGTTCTGTCTCTGTTACACACACTACTGTGTTCTGTTTCTCTTACACACACTGCTGTGTTCTATCTCTGTTACACACACTGCTCTGTTCTGTCTCTGTTACACACACTACTGTGTTCTGTCTCTGTTACACACACTGCTGTGTTCTGTCTCTGTTACACACACTGCTCTGTTCTGTCTCTGTTACACACACTGCTCCGTTGTCTCTCTGTTACACACACTACTGTGTTCTCTCTCTGTTACACACACTGCTGTGTTCTGTCTCTATTACACACACTGCTGTGTTCTGTCTCTATTACACACACTGCTGTGTTCTGTCTCTGTTACACACACTGCTGTGTTCTGTCTCTGTTACACACACTGCTGTGTTCTGTCTCTGTTACACACACTACTGTGTTCTGTCTCTGTTACACACACTGCTGTGTTCTGTCTCTTTTAGACACACTGCTGTGTTCTGTCTCTGTTACACACACTGCTGTGTTCTGTCTCTTTTAGACACACTGATGTGTTCTGTCTCTGTTACACACACTGATGTGTTCTGTCTCTGTTTTACACTTTGCTGTGTTCTCTCTGTTAGACACACTGCTGTGTTCTCTCTCTGTTACACACACTACTGTGTTCTGTCTCTGTTACACACACTGCTGTGTTCTCTCTGTTACACACACTGCTGTGTTCTCTCTGTTACACACACTGCAGTGTTCTCTCTCTGTTACACACACTGCTCTGTTGTCTCTCTGTTACACACACTACTTTGTTCTGTCTCTGTTACACACACTGCTGTGTTCTGTCTCTGTTACACACACTACTGTGTTCTGTCTCTGTTACACACACTACTGTGTTCTGTCTCTGTTACACACACTACTGTGTTCTGTCTCTGTTACACACAACCCTGTGTTCTGTCTCTGTTACACACACGGATGTGTTCTGTCTCTTTTACACACACTACTGTGTTCTCTCTCTGTTACACACACTGCTGCGTTCTCTCTGTTACACACACTGCTGTGTTCTCTCTCTGTTACACACACTGCTCTGTTGTCTCTCTGTTACACACACTACTTTGTTCTGTCTCTGTTACACACACTGCTGTGTTCTGCCTCTGTTACACACACTGCTGTGTTCTATCTCTGTTAGACACACTACTGTGTTCTGTCTCTGTTACACACACTGTGTGTTCTGTCTCTCTTACACACAACCCTGTGTTCTCTCTCTGTTACACACACTGCTGTGTTCTCTCTCTGTTACACACACTGCTGCGTTCTCTCTGTTACACACACTGCTGTGTTCTCTCTCTGTTACACACACTGCTCTGTTGTCTCTCTGTTACACACACTACTTTGTTCTGTCTCTGTTACACACACTGCTGTGTTCTGCCTCTGTTACACACACTGCTGTGTTCTATCTCTGTTAGACACACTACTGTGTTCTGTCTCTGTTACACACACTGTGTGTTCTGTCTCTCTTACACACAACCCTGTGTTCTCTCTCTGTTACACACACTGCTGTGTTCTCTCTCTGTTACACACACTGCTGTGTTCTCTCTCTGTTACACACACTGCTGCGTTCTCTCTGTTACACACACTGCTGTGTTCTCTCTCTGTTACACACACTGCTCTGTTGTCTCTCTGTTACACACACTACTTTGTTCTGTCTCTGTTACACACACTGCTGTGTTCTGCCTCTGTTACACACACTGCTGTGTTCTGCCTCTGTTACACACACTGTGTGTTCTGTCTCTGTTACACACACTGCTGTGTTCTGCCTCTGTTACACACACTGCTGTGTTCTATCTCTGTTAGACACACTACTGTGTTCTGTCTCTGTTACACACACTGTGTGTTCTGTCTCTCTTACACACAACCCTGTGTTCTCTCTCTGTTACACACACTGCTGTGTTCTGTCTCTGTTACACACACTGATGTGTTCTGTCTCTGTTACACACACTACTGTGTTCTGCCTCTGTTACACACACTGTGTGTTCTGTCTCTGTTACACACACTGTGTTTTCTGTCTCTCTTACACACAACCCTGTGTTCTCTCTCTGTTACACACACTACTGTGTTCTGCCTCTGTTACACACACTACTGTGTTCTGTCTCTGTTACACACACTGTGTGTTCTGTCTCTCTTACACACAACCCTGTGTTCTCTCTCTGTTACACACACTGCTGTGTTCTGTCTCTGTTACACACACTACTGTGTTCTGTCTCTGTTACACACACTGCTGTTTTCTGTCTTTGTTACACACACTGCTGTTTTCTGTCTCTGTTACACACACTGCTGTGTTCTGTCTCTGTTACACACACTGCTGTGTTCTGTCTCTGTTACACACACTGCTGTGTTCTGTCTCTGTTACACACACTGCTGTGTTCTGTCTCTGTTACACACACTGCTGTGTTCTGTCTCTGTTACACACACTGCTGTGTTCTGTCTCTTTTAGACACACTGCTGTGTTCTGTCTCTTTTAGACACACTGCTGTGTTCTGTCTCTGTTACACACACTGCTGTGTTCTGTCTCTGTTACACACACTGATGTGTTCTGTCTCTGTTTTACACTTTGCTGTGTTCTCTCTGTTAGACACACTGCTGTGTTCTGTCTCTTTTACGCACACTACTGTGTTCTCTCTGTTACACACACTGCTGTGTTCTCTCTGTTACACACACTGCTGTGTTCTCTCTCTGTTACACACACTGCTCTGTTGTCTCTCTGTTACACACACTACTTTGTTCTGTCTCTGTTACACACACTGCTGTGTTCTGTCTCTTTTAGACACACTGCTGTGTTCTGTCTCTGTTACACACACTGATGTGTTCTGTCTCTGTTTTACACTTTGCTGTGTTCTCTCTGTTAGACACACTGCTGTGTTCTGACTCTGTTACACACACTGCTGTGTTCTGCCTCTGTTACACACACTGCTGTGTTCTATCTCTGTTACACACACTGATGTGTTCTGTCTCTGTTACACACACTACTGTGTTCTCTCTCTGTTACACACACTGCTGTGTTCTCTCTGTGTTACACACACTGCTCTGTTGTCTCTCTTTTACACACACTACTTTGTGCTGTCTCTGTTGCACACACTGCTGTGTTCTGTCTCTTTTAGACACACTGCTGTGTTCTGTCTCTGTTACACACACTGATGTGTTCTGTCTCTGTTACACACACTGATGTGTTCTGTCTCTGTTTTACACTTTGCTGAGTTTTCTCTGTTAGACACATTGCTGTGTTCTGTCTCTGTTACACACACTGCTGTGTTCTCTCTGTTACACACACTGCTGTGTTCTCTCTGTTACACACACTGCTGTGTTCTCTCTGTTACAGACACTGCTCTGTTACAGACACTGCTCTGTTGTCTCTCTGTTACACACACTACTTTGTTCTGTCTCTGTTACACACACTGCTGTGTTCTGCCTCTGTTACACACACTGCTGTGTTCTATCTCTGTTACACACACTACTGTGTTCTGTCTCTGTTACACACACTATGTGTTCTGTCTCTGTTACACACAACCCTGTGTTCTGTCTCTGTTACACACACTGATGTGTTCTGTCTCTGTTACACACACTGTTGTGTTCTGTCTTTGTTACACACACTGCTGTGTACTGTCTCTGTTACACACACTGCTGTGTTCTGTCTCTGTTACACACACTATTGTGTTCTCTCTGTTACACACACTGCTGTGTTCTCTCTCTGTTACACACACTGCTCTGTTGTCTCTCTGTTACACACACTACTGTGTTCTCTCTCTGTTACACACACTGCTGTGTTCTGTCTCTATTACACACACTGCTGTGTTCTGTCTCTGTTACACACACTGCTGTGTTCTGTCTCTTTTAGACACACTGCTGTGTTCTGTCTCTGTTACACACACTGATGTGTTCTGTCTCTGTTTTACACTTTGCTGTGTTCTCTCTGTTAGACACACTGCTGTCTTCTGTCTCTGTTACACACACTGCTGTGTTCTGCCTCTGTTACACACACTGCTGTGTTCTATCTCTGTTACACACACTGCTGTGTTCTATCTCTGTTACACACACTACTGTGTTCTGTCTCTGTTACACACACTACTGTGTTCTGTCTCTGTTACACACAACCCTGTGTTCTATCTCTGTTACACACACGGATGTGTTCTGTCTCTGTTACACACACTACTGTGTTCTGTTTCTGTTACACACACTACTGTGTTTTGTCTCTGTTACACACACTGCTGTGTTCTGTCTCTGTTACACACAACCCTGTGTTCTGTCTCTGTTACACACAACCCTGTGTTCTGTCTCTGTTACACACACGGATGTGTTCTGTCTCTGTTACACACACTACTGTGATCTCTCTCTGTTACACACACTGCTGTGATCTCTCTCTGTTACACACACTACTGTGATCTGTCTGTGTTACATACTGCTGTGTTGTGTCTCTGTTACACACACTACTGTGTTCTGTCTCTGTTACACACACTACTGCGATCTCTCTCTGTTACACACACTACTGTGTTCTGTTTCTCTTACACACACTGCTGTGTTCTGTCTCTGTTACACACACTGCTCTGTTCTGTCTCTGTTACACACACTACTGTGTTCTGTCTCTGTTACACACACTACTGTGTTCTGTCTCTGTTACACACACTGCTGTGTTCTGTCTCTGTTACACACTTCTGTGTTCTGTCTCTGTTACACACACTACTGTGTTCTGTCTCTGTTACACACACTACTGTGATCTCTCTCTGTTACACACACTACTGTGTTCTCTCTGTGTTACACACACTGCTCTGTTCTGTCTCTGTTACACACACTACTGTGTTCTGTCTCTGTTACACACACTACTGTGTTCTGTCTCTGTTACACACACTGATGTGTTCTGTCTCTGTTACACACACTACTGTGTTCTGCCTCTGTTACACACACTGCTGTGTTCTGTCTGTGTTACACACTGCTGTGTTCTGTCTCTGTTACACAAACTACTGTGTTCTGTGTCTGTTACACACACTGCTGTGTTCTGTCTCTGTTATACACACTACTGTGTTCTCTCTCTGTTACACACACTGCTGTGTTCTCTCTGTTACACACACTGCTGTGTTATGTCTTGTTACACACACTACTGTGTTCTTTCTCTGTTACACACACTGATGTGTTATGTCTTGTTACACACACTACTGTGTTCTGTCTCTGTTACACACACTGCTGTGTTCTATCTCTGTTACACACACTACTGTGTTCTGTCTCTGTTACACACACTACTGTGTTCTCTCTCTGTTACACACACTACTGTTTTTTGTTTCTGTTACACACCCTGCTCTGTTGTCTCTCTGTTACACACACTACTTTGTTCTGTCTCTCTTACACACACTACTGTGTTCTGTCTCTGTTACACACACTACTGTGTTCTGTGTCTGTTACACACTGATCTGTTGTCTCTCTGTTAAACACACTGATGTGTTCTCTCTCTCTGTCTATATTTATAATCAAAATAAAATAAAACTCTAGCCTGCCATGTTCCCTGTGTGCGTAACTGCACATGTACAGTAGAGACTGCCCTAACGATGCAGTCATGTACAGTAGAGACTGGCCTAACGATGCAGTCATGTACAGAAGAGATGACCCTAACGATGCAGTCATGTACAGTAGAGATGGCCCTAACGATGCAGTCATGTGCAGTAGAGACTGTCCTTACGATGCAGTCAGGTACAGTAGAGACTGTCCTAACGATGCAGTCATGTACAGTAGAGACAGCCCTAACGATGCAGTCATGTACAGTAGAGACTGTCCTAACGATACAGTCATGTACAGTAGAGACTGTCCTAACGATACAGTCATGTACCGTAGAGACTGACCTAACAATCCAGTCATGTGCAGTAGAGACAGTCCTAACGATGCAGTCATATACAGTAGAGACTGTCCTAACGATGCAGTCATGTACAGTAGAGACTGTCCTTACGATGCAGTCATGTACAGTAGAGACTGCCCTAACGATGCAGTCATGTGCAGTAGAGACTGCCCTTACAATGCAGTCATGTACAGTATAGACTGCCCTAACGATGCAGTCATATACAGTAGAGACTGCCCTAACGATGCAGTCATGTACAGTAGAGACTGACCTAACGATGTAGTCATATACAGTAGAGACAGTCCTAACGATGCAATCATATACAGTAGAGACAGTCCTAACGATGCAGTCATGTACAGTAGAGACTGACCTAACGATGTAGTCATGTACAGTAGAGACTTCCCTAACGATGCAGTCATGTACAGTAGAGACTGCCCTTACAATGCAGTCATGTACAGTATAGACTGCCCTAATGATGCAGTCATATACAGTAGAGACTGCCCTAACGATGCAGTCATGTACAGTAGAGACTGACCTAACGATGTAGTCATGTACAGTAGAGACAGTCCTAACGATGCAGTCAGATACAGTAGAGACTGTCCTAACGATGCAGTCATGTACAGTAGAGACTGACCTAACGATGTAGTCATGTACAGTAGAGACTTCCCTAACGATGCAGTCATGTACAGTAGAGACTTCCCTAACGATGTAGTCATGTACAGTAGAGACTGCCCTAACGATGCAGTCATGTACAGTAGAGACTTCCCTAACGATGCAGTCATGTACAGTAGAGACTTCCCTAACGATGCAGTCATGTACAGTAGAGACTGCCCTAACGATGCAGTCATGTAGGGACGGCCCTAACGATGCAGTCATGTGCAGTAGAGACTGACCTAACGATGCAGTCATGTACAGTAGAGACTTCCCTAACGATGCAGTCATGTACAGTAGAGACTTCCCTAACGATCTAGTCATGTACAGTAGAGACTGCCCTAACGATGCAGTCATGTACAGTAGAGACTTCCCTAACAATGCAGTCATGTACAGTAGAGACTGCCCTAACGATGCAGTCATGTACAGTACAGACTGCCCTAACGATGCAGTCATGTGCAGTAGAGACTGCCCTAACGATGCAGTCATGTACAGTAGAGACTGCCCTAACGATGCAGTCATGTACAGTAGAGACTTCCCTAACGATGCAGTCATGTACAGTAGAGACTGCCCTAACGATGCAGTCATGTAGGGACGGCCCTAACGATGCTGTCATGTGCAGTAGAGACTGTCCTAACGTTGCAGTCATGTACAGTAGAGACTGCCCTAACAATGCAGTCATGTACAGTAGAGACTGCCCTAACGATGCACTCATGTACAGTAGAGATGGCCCTAACGATGCAGTCATGTACAGTAGAGACTGCCCTAACGATGCAGTCATGTACAGTAGAGACTGTCCTAACGATGCAGTCATGTACAGTAGAGACTGTCCTAATGATGTAGTCGTGCAGTAGAGACTGCCCTAATGATGCAGTCATGTGCAGTAGAGACTGCCCTAACGATGCAGTCATGTACAGTAGAGACTGTCCTAACGATGCACTCATGTACAGTAGAGACTGTCCTAACGATACAGTCATGTGCAGTAGAGACTGCCCTAATGATGCAGTCATGTGCAGTAGAGACTGCCCTAACGATGCAGTCATGTACAGTAGAGACTGCCCTAACGATGCAGTCATGTACAGTAGAGACTATCCTAACGATGCAGTCATGTACAGTAGAGACTGCCCTAACGATGCAGTCATGTACAGTAGAGACTGTCCTAACGATGCAGTCATGTACAGTAGAGACTGTCCTAATGATGTAGTCGTGCAGTAGAGATGGCCCTAATGATGCAGTCATGTGCAGTAGAGACTGCCCTAACGATGCAGTCATGTACAGTAGAGACTGTCCTAACGATGCACTCATGTACAGTAGAGATGGCTCTAATGATGCAGTCATGTGCAGTAGAGACTGCCCTAACGATGCAGTCATGTGCAGTAGAGACTACCCTAACGATGCAGTCATGTGTAGTAGAGACTGTCCTAACGATGCAGTCATGCGCAGTAGAGACTGTCCTAACGATGCAGTCATGTACACTAGAGACTGCCCTAACGATGCAGTCATGTACAGTAGAGACTGCCCTAACGATGCAGTCATGCGCAGTAGAGACTGTCCTAACGATGCAGTCATGTACAGTAGAGATGGCCCTAACGATGCAGTCATGTACAGTAGAGACTGCCCTAACGATGCAGTCATGTACAGTAGAGACTGTCCTAACGATGCACTCATGTACAGTAGAGATGGCTCTAATGATGCAGTCATGTGCAGTAGAGACTGCCCTAACGATGCAGTCATGTGCAGTAGAGACTACCCTAACGATGCAGTCATGTGTAGTAGAGACTGTCCTAACGATGCAGTCATGCGCAGTAGAGACTGTCCTAACGATGCAGTCATGTACAGTAGAGATGGCCCTAACGATGCAGTCATGTACAGTAGAGACTGCCCTAACGATGCAGTCATGCGCAGTAGAGACTGTCCTAACGATGCAGTCATGTACAGTAGAGATGGCCCTAACGATGCAGTCATGTACAGTAGAGACTGCCCTAACGATGCAGTCATGTAGGGACGGCCCTAACGATGCAGTCATGTGCAGTAGAGACTGACCTAACGATGCAGTCATGTACAGTAGAGACTTCCCTAACGATGCAGTCATGTACAGTAGAGACTTCCCTAACGATCTAGTCATGTACAGTAGAGACTGCCCTAACGATGCAGTCATGTACAGTAGAGACTTCCCTAACAATGCAGTCATGTACAGTAGAGACTGCCCTAACGATGCAGTCATGTACAGTACAGACTGCCCTAACGATGCAGTCATGTGCAGTAGAGACTGCCCTAACGATGCAGTCATGTACAGTAGAGACTGCCCTAACGATGCAGTCATGTACAGTAGAGACTTCCCTAACGATGCAGTCATGTACAGTAGAGACTGCCCTAACGATGCAGTCATGTAGGGACGGCCCTAACGATGCTGTCATGTGCAGTAGAGACTGTCCTAACGTTGCAGTCATGTACAGTAGAGACTGCCCTAACAATGCAGTCATGTACAGTAGAGACTGCCCTAACGATGCACTCATGTACAGTAGAGATGGCCCTAACGATGCAGTCATGTACAGTAGAGACTGCCCTAACGATGCAGTCATGTACAGTAGAGACTGTCCTAACGATGCAGTCATGTACAGTAGAGACTGTCCTAATGATGTAGTCGTGCAGTAGAGACTGCCCTAATGATGCAGTCATGTGCAGTAGAGACTGCCCTAACGATGCAGTCATGTACAGTAGAGACTGTCCTAACGATGCACTCATGTACAGTAGAGACTGTCCTAACGATACAGTCATGTGCAGTAGAGACTGCCCTAATGATGCAGTCATGTGCAGTAGAGACTGCCCTAACGATGCAGTCATGTACAGTAGAGACTGCCCTAACGATGCAGTCATGTACAGTAGAGACTGTCCTAACGATGCAGTCATGTACAGTAGAGACTGTCCTAATGATGTAGTCGTGCAGTAGAGATGGCCCTAATGATGCAGTCATGTGCAGTAGAGACTGCCCTAACGATGCAGTCATGTACAGTAGAGACTGTCCTAACGATGCACTCATGTACAGTAGAGATGGCTCTAATGATGCAGTCATGTGCAGTAGAGACTGCCCTAACGATGCAGTCATGTGCAGTAGAGACTACCCTAACGATGCAGTCATGTGTAGTAGAGACTGTCCTAACGATGCAGTCATGCGCAGTAGAGACTGTCCTAACGATGCAGTCATGTACAGTAGAGACTGCCCTAACGATGCAGTCATGTACAGTAGAGACTGCCCTAACGATGCAGTCATGCGCAGTAGAGACTGTCCTAACGATGCAGTCATGTACAGTAGAGATGGCCCTAACGATGCAGTCATGTACAGTAGAGACTGCCCTAACGATGCAGTCATGTACAGTAGAGACTGTCCTAACGATGCACTCATGTACAGTAGAGATGGCTCTAATGATGCAGTCATGTGCAGTAGAGACTGCCCTAACGATGCAGTCATGTGCAGTAGAGACTACCCTAACGATGCAGTCATGTGTAGTAGAGACTGTCCTAACGATGCAGTCATGCGCAGTAGAGACTGTCCTAACGATGCAGTCATGTACAGTAGAGATGGCCCTAACGATGCAGTCATGTACAGTAGAGACTGCCCTAACGATGCAGTCATGCGCAGTAGAGACTGTCCTAACGATGCAGTCATGTACAGTAGAGATGGCCCTAACGATGCAGTCATGTACAGTAGAGACTGCCCTAACGATGCAGTCATGCGCAGTAGAGACTGTCCTAATGATGCAGTCATGCAGTTGAGAAGTCTCAGTCTTCGGGCAGTCTCTACTGTGAATGACTGCATCCCGTGTGTTGCCAGTGAGTCAGCGGCCGTACACAGAGGAGGACGGGTATCTTAACCCTTTGAGAGGGTACTCAAAAGGTTAACATCACCCGGACTAAAAGCCCAGCACTGGAGAGAGGGGGACCAGAGAGAGGAGCACCGGAGGTGGCGGAGACCTCAGGGAGGAGAACGAGGAGGGTAGAGAGTAGGCTACAATACAGGGAGGATACAGCAGGGTCATGAGAGCGAGGTACAGAAATGAGTGTTGGGATGGAAAGAGTTGTGAGGTGAAGAGAGCGGGTGATATATAGACTGAGAGAGGAGTCCAGTGAAGTCTGTGGGAGAAGGTAAACAGAGGCTGGAAGAGACGAGGGAGGCTGAGGGAGAGGTGACAGGAGAAAGGGAAGTAGGATTCATGGGGGCGTGGGGGGTAGATAGGAAGGCGGCTAAGAAAAAGGAGAGAACGTATAAGTGAGAGAAACACCAGTAAAACACCAAGTAAAAGAACAAAGTTCTACCAAAATTAGACTCCCCAACTACTCAATTAAAGTGATCTAAAACTGTTTGCCTGTATGGAAAACTGAATGCACCTAGACCCCATCGAATGACGGGCTTTAACCTAGTAGAATATAATGAGTTAGTGGTCAGTACTCACCTATCACGTGCACTGTGAAGGTATGAAGAGTGATACTTTTACCAGATTGATTGTGCACTTCCACTGTGTACTGTGTCTGTCCCTCTGTGTCCAGTCTGGGGAAGTACAGGGACCCGTTCTTGTACAGATTACAGCCACAGGATGTATTTTGAATTATATTAGACTTCTTGACTTTAAACAACCTTTTGTCTCCTTGATTCCATCTCACTATGTCTGTCTCTGTGAGGGTGTGACCTGGTATATCCAGAAGTGTAGAGTCGTTCAGTGCCACATACACAGTGGTGTGATATCCTATGGAAGAGACGTGTTATTACCCTCTGTTCTGTATATAACATGGCAGGTTCCTCTGACACTGAACATGGGGATGTATTAATGCTTTGAGTACAGGACAGTCCTTATAGGATTACATAACGTTATCTCATCTCCCTTTAATATTCCTAATTACACCAGTCCTCCCTTCACTTAGATAATAAATAACGATATGAGAGAAATGAATATAAAACTGTATAAAAATGTATCTGAAAGGAAATTCTATATAACGCTCCCATCCAGGGACTAGAAAGGTGTAAATATAAGTAAATAATAGATGGAGATCCAGTAGAGAGATTGAACTGGATGGAGATGACAGAAGTAGCAAAACCTCTAATCATGAAATACACAGATTATTAGACGTATAAACAATATCAGACAATTAAAGTGAAAAAAGAAGGGTAACGGCTGTGTCTTCAGTTATAACAGGACACGGTATCACTCAGTGAGTTCTGGGAAATAAACCTCATTATACAGTGTATATTTTTATGTATATAGCACCAGCCTGTGTACTTTACAGTTTACATTTGATGTAGAAGGGGTAGGTGCGATGATTAAGTGCTTATAAAGACCATCATAATGATCAGGTGAGTATACATTAGGATAAGAGGTCTCTGCCCGTAGAGCTTACAATCTAAGTATAGGATAGGTGACATACAGATACGAGCTGGTAGAGGAGGAAGTGCAGTTTTAGACATATAAGATAATATTCCCCTATTACAGTAGTGCTACATTTAAGAGGTGCTCTTTTAGCTTAGATCTGAAGTTGATGAGGGTTGAGGCTTGGTGAATGGTGGGTGATAGGGAGATCCAGAGGTAGGGAGCAGTGAGGAAGATAGCCTTCAGTAGTGATACAGTCATAGCGGTTAAAGGGGCAGAGAGTCCTCCACCATGTGTGGTGCGTAGTGGACGTGCAGGTATATGATATGATATGAAAGAAGAAATTTAAGGTATAAATATAAATATAATTATGGTCAATTTACTAAGAACAAGTAATGAATTCCTGTGAATTAAATCATCCCAATTAATACACAGTATATAAATGATCAGGAATAATTGATAAAATAAATGCAGCACGTTTAACCATTTGAGTGTCAGATAGATATCAAATGCAGTGTGTTGGGTACTTCTGTGGCAATCAGATGGTTAATAAAAATGGATGCCATGCTGTTAAGTCATAATACCAGTGATAACGATCTGTGGATGGATAAGGAATGAATAGGATTAATTCAGTAGAACCCAACAGTTGGTATTATAATTGATAGCCTTCTCAGACCTCTCACATGTTATAACTTTAAGTGCTGAGACGTCTCAATAAGTCTCACTACACCTGAAAGCACGTGTGTCCTCCTGTATAGTGTTACCATTCAGCTCTAGGGATTCCTGTGCTTTAAGGCATCAGACTACAGGGGATACATCTGAGTGATAAATATGCCCTGTAAAAAAACCAGAACAAAAAGAGGGGCCCAATCATGCCTTATCTCATGATTTTGTAATTTAAAATCATATAAATGCAATATACTCACAGAAGTCGTGGTTGTCAGGCAATTAGATATTTTCTTTTTCAAGATCTTTTAATACCAATTGAGCAGATTGAGTTTTTAGTGAGGGTGGTCGGATTCATATCACACATAATGTTTTTGAGTTTGATGGTCACTTGTACTTGCAGGAGAATGGAAAGACGATGGGCACCAAGTTCTCGCCAAGTTATGCAAATCTTTTTATGGTTTTTTTGGAACATCATATGGTATATTCGCATTGCCCCTTTGGCGCGAACTTGGTGCTCTATCGTCGTTTCATAGATGTTATTATAATCATTTGGAAGGGATTTAGGGATCAAATTGTTAAATTTGTGGATTATATGAATACTAATAAATGGAATATTAATTTTACGTGTACAGTGGAATAGACGAATATTCAGTTTTTGGATTTGGGTATAGAGGGGGTAGTTGGTGAATCAATAGTCACTAAAACGTATTTTAAGAAGGTAGAATCCAATAGTTTTCTTGATTTCCATAGTTGCCATTATAGGGCCTGGTTGCAAAATGTCCCATATGGAGAATTCAGGAGGATAAAAAGAAATTGTACGAAAATTGAAGATTATGATAGACAATCAGATATTTTAAAAGGGAGATTTCTGTCGAAGGCATATCCTAAAGGTCTTATTAATGATTCATATAGAAAATCTAGGACTTATGTAGAAAAAGATAGAAGAACAGATAGAAGAACTAAAAAGAAGAATAAGAATTTTGCTGATGATGTTTTTCCTCAGTTTGTTACCAATTATAATGCGTGTGATAAGAAGATAAGGGCTATTTTGAAAAAACATTGGAGTATATTACAGAGGGATAGTTTGTTAAACAATGTACCTAATTACCCTAAGTTAGTTTTTAGGAGATCAAAAACTTTAAAAAATATTTTAGCTCCCATTAAGCTGAAGAAGATTAATGAGAAGAGTTTACATGGAGAAAAAATGAATCCTAATAGGGTTTCATATAAATGTTTGTTGAGTCGATGTTTAACTTGTTCCATTATAGAAAATAGGGTTAATTTTTATAAATCTAGTACTACTGGAGAGATTTTTGATATTAAAACAAGTATGAATTGTGGATCTCAGTGTGTGATCTATCTTCTAATGTGTCCATGTAATCTTCGATATGTGGGACGTACAACTCAATGTCTTAGAACACGAGTGGGACAACATAGACGTAATAATAACAATGGGTATCAATTCCATAGTGTATCTAGACATTTTCAAGCAGTACACAATAGTGACTCTAGTTTGCTTAGAGTGATACCTATTGAGAAGATGACTTGTAGTAACCCTAGAGATAGATTCAGTGTTGATTAAAAGGGAGTCATATTGGATTTTTCGGTTGAATACTATGACTCCGGAGGATTTAAATGAGTCAATTGAAATGAATTGGTAGCAAAAAGAATTAGAAGAATCTCATTTTAAAGGGTTTAACACTTATAGTTATGATTTAAATAAATTAAATTAAATATAGAATATTGGTGACACATTTAAAGGGATAGTAATACTTCGTTTTAACTTTATTTTATTTTGTAGGCATTAAAAAAACATGAGGAATGATATAAGTCTTATCCCTCAAACCTTTATGGTTTATGAGATATTCACAAGCAAAGTTTCCCCTCCCGCCCCTTTTACCTAGTGTAAGCCATCTCTTCTCAGATGTGGAATCCAGTCCATAGACCAGACAGATAACAGCAGGGGACAATCTTCTTCCTATGAGAACAATGAAAGCCCTGCCCTCCTTTTACCTAGTGTAAGCCACCAGTTCTCAGATGTGGAATCCAGTCCATAGACCAGACAGATAACAGCAGGGTACAATCTTCTTCCTATGAGAACAATGAAAGCCCTGCCCTCCTTTTACCTAGTGTAAGCCACCACTTCTCAGATGTGGAATCCAGTCCATAGACCAGACAGATAACAGAAGGGGACAATCTTCTTTCTATGAGAACAATGAAAGCCCTGCCCCCCTTGACAAGTTTTTCAGGTTTTTCACTTATATTAATTGAAGACTGTCCCTCTCTGCAGTCTACCTGGGCACCTCCCTTCTGATCTGGCTGAACGGGGGGGGGGATACTTTGTTTGTGAATATCTCTTAAACCATAAAGGTTTGAGAGATAAGACTTATATCATTCTTCATGTTTTTTTAATGCCTACAAAATAAAATAATGTTAAAACGAAGTATTACTATCCCTTTAAGTATTAAGTAGATATACGTCGCAAAATTAATATTGATAATGATGAATTTATTCCAATATAAATATTGGTATGTAAATATAAGTAAAATGATTTGTAATTTATCTATAGTAATGTTTATAGTTTATAATGATCTATAAATATATATAAAATTTGAATCACTTATATAGGGTGGGTGATTGAGTTAATTAAATAGATGTATAAATATTGAAGGTCATATTGAATAGATGAGGGGATTAAGTTTTTGTTAGTAATATGAGTATAACGGTAACCCAGGTAGCCGGGAAGGCCTGGGCCGTCGTTCCCGGATTCTCTGCTCTCGAGGGCGGCTAGCATCCGTCGATCACCCCGGTTAGATTATACCCTTCGCGGTCGACTCTCTACTCTTCCGCTGCGAACAGCGATCTCCGAGACCCACTCAAGCACGGCGAGTGGGAGCCGGGCTCTAACACTGAATTCCCTCCAAGTACCGTAGACCGAAGCTCCGGGGAGGTTGAAGATCGAAGATGGGATTCACAGGAACAAAGAGTGAATAGCTCTAAAGCGCCTTGTAGGATGGGGATCAGAGCGGATCCTTTAGACCATCCAGGCAAACACGACACACGGAGACTGCTTGCTTCCAAACTAACACATTTTATTGAATAACAACACATGTTTTATCCAGTACAACACAATGCCACAATAGGACGGGAGGGGCCAAGTATTCTAATAGTGACTTGGCCCAGGGACCAATCAAACACATTAGGTATGTTACACAGGGGACAAAAGGGCCAATGGCAGATGAAGACAAAGGGCCAATAGGAACTGGGGAAAAGGGCCAATGGCAGATGACTTAATAAACATACTGCTCAAGATGTTACAACATTTGCAATACAAACATGTTTAATTAAGTCTGGACAAAGACAAAGACTTGATGGGCGGAATACACATTCAGGGGACCAGGCCAGGGGTTGAAGCACGTACACACTAGTTTGAATATGCGGCTTCAACCCTGGCCAATCAATGTGCGCACTGAGTCGTTCGTCGACCAATACGGTGTCGACTCACTGACTCCGGTTTCCCGCGCTTGATGCAGCTTCGATGCCCCCAAACACCAAACCGGGAACCACCAATTCTACTCAGTGACCATGTACCCCTCGAACATATCACATACGAAAAACATTCAACATACATTAAACATACGACGCTCGACAGTCCACAAAACATAAGTCCTTTAACATAGGGAACGGGTGGCCAGTTCGTATATTAGAGCCCTCAGTAACGGCCTATGGCACGTTAAAATGAGATTAAGTGGTGTATGACTTAATATCTATAGTGAGAGCAATATTATAAGAATTTGTGGGTGTTATGAGATTGAGTAGAATATGACCCTCTATATTTAATATTCACAGTGGGTGTAGTAGAGTTATTAGAATTATAACTCCAAGATTAGAGGTGAGGTTTTATAGAATTTGTAGACTGTAGTGAATGTTTACTTTTGGGTGATTCTGTTTCAGTAATATGATTACTTCTCAGAGTCACAAATAATAGGACACATAAATGGGGGTGGATTATTGGAGGGATGCATAGATTAAGATATAGGTTTATTCAACACTCTATTAATAGAAGATTCAAATGATCTAGATGTAGGTTGAACATTAGGCATCTAGATGGAGAAGTATATATTGGATAGATGGATTACACACTGAGAAATACAGATATATCT
The DNA here is from genome assembly GCA_037306005.1 of Rhinophrynus dorsalis. Lineage (NCBI taxonomy): Eukaryota > Metazoa > Chordata > Amphibia > Anura > Rhinophrynidae > Rhinophrynus > Rhinophrynus dorsalis. The sequence goes on from CM074719.1 coordinate 3,063,827, forward strand.
ATTATATTTATTGTGATGTTTAGTCAGGGGACATGGTAGGATATGTTATCTATAGTGAGTTGTTATAAGCTTTTTTAAATGGAAATCGAGTTGTCTATTTTTTTATAGATGTGAGATTTATTTTAGTGATATGGATGATAGATTGTGGGACTAACCATTTTTCAGATGATTGTTGTCGCCGCCGCGATCCAGATGTTTTGACTGTAGTGGGGTTTTTGGAGTTCTGGAGCGCAACGGACAGAACCATCACAAAGATGGCGGGTTCGTTGGTTTTGTTGCGTTCCGGAAGTTGATAATATGATGGGGATCTTGAGTTCCGTGTTGTGGCGGTTGATAGGAGGTGCATGATTTAAGTTTGAAGATATGGGTGGTATGGTGTAGGGATAACCATTATGAAGATGGCGTGTTTGCTGTCGCTGTTGCGGTCTGGATATTTCTAGCTTATTAAGCACCTTGGAGTTCCGGGTCATGTTAACTGACAGACAGCCATGACCAAGATGGCGTGTGGGTTGGTTTGGTTATGACCCGGAGACTTCAAGAGTAAATAGTGGTTTGAGTTCCGGGTCGCAATGGTTAACAGTAAAATTGGGATGCTCACGCATAATATGGGATACGGAAATTAACTTCCGGTTTACGAATAATGAATTATAAAGGTAATTTAAGCTTTTAAAATTGAGATTTGAAATGTGAAATTATTGGTGAAATATATTTCAATGGGTATAGGTCTCAGATATGAGAAATTTGATAAAATAAGTGTTGTTTTGGCCAAGTTATGGGTTAATTGACTATTATCCAATGATGAACGATAGGGTTTTTTTTTTAAATGAGTGTGTTGTATAGCTGCTTGTGTGGTTTTTTTTTTAGGCATTTCTTGAAAAAGCGATGTAAACTGCGAAACGTTGTTTTTACCTTGAATGATGTTTTAGGATCGTGGATCCAGATTAAAGTTTTTTATATTTTTCATAGCAGCTGTTTGTTTTATTATATTTTATTTTTTAGCACTTATTTTCATTTTTGAACCTCCTGATTCTAATGAAGATGAACATTTGAACTACATACCTGAATAGGGACAGGTTATCTCCCTATATGCTCTATATTTTGTTTTTGGATATAAGTCCAGGTCACAACCACTACTTCTGTGAGTATATTGCATTTATATGATTTCATATTACAAAATCATGAGATAAGGCACGAATGGGTGCCCTCTTTTTGTTCTTGTTTTTTGAGTGGCTACCCTTCTGGGTTGGATAGTGGAGCGGCCTGAGGGTGTCTGGATCACCTCCGCCCTGGTTTCGATGCCCTGGACTGGCTCAACGTGTTCGGCATGGCGTCGACCTTCGAAGAAGTATCAGTCTCGAGGGCATCTGCTGTAGCCGGTCACCGGTTTGATTGGTGGACTTCGAGGTTCCAGTTCCATGCCTCGACCGAGACGTTCGACGGTTCCCTGGGCGGCCCATAGAGAGAGAACTCGGGTACGATGGCCCAAGACCTCCCGGAGACATGGGTTTCCGTTATAGTGGTGGCAGACGACAGGATCGAACTGAAATTAGCATCCAGGGGGAGATACAGCCGCTGGCTTGACCCCGGTTTCAGCAACGAGATTGAACTGAAACCACCATCCAGGGGGAAATACAGTCGCTGGCTTGACCCCGGTTTCAGTAACGATGTTCTCTCTCTAAAAGAGGTCTAAACCATCAACGGGGGACCCAGCTGAGGATCGTAATGGCGGAACTATATAAACACGCTCCGTTGGCCACTTTGCAGAACCTGGCCGCCTAACGAGGGCAAAATATAACGGGATTGCGGAAACAGGACTTGGTCCAACTATTGCTGGACTTGGATGCAGAGACAGCGGAGTCAGCTCGACTGGCAGAGCTCCCCGCGGAAGACTCGACGGATGTGTACCTTGATGACTCGATACGATGGGTCCAACAAGGCGTGGTTGCGACTTCCGGACGGTCCGGCAGAGGATCGAAGAACCGGGGCCTTGATGGGTGTTCGATGGCGAGGACCTCATCACCCAGATTGTCGCTCAATGGCTTCCTCTGTATGGACCTAACCCGTCGATGGAATTTGTCGACTGGATCATGGCGGAAGCTAGAGAGGACTGGGCGAAAAGCTTGTTGGAAACTCCGCCTTCGAGCCAGGCCGCTCCGACCAAAGATTGTGCCGGCTCCGGACGGATCGGACTACCCGTGTGGCACCATGCTTTTTCCACGTTCAACGACATGACCGGAGACATTGATGGATTTCTCCATAACTTTGAGCGGATGTGTCTCCTCTGGGAGATCGAGCCTACTCAATGGTCTGTGATCCTTGGGTGGAAACTGACTGGCAGGGCCATGGAAGCCTATTGAGCCATCCTGGACATAGACAATCAGAACTATGAAAAGGTCAAAAGCAAACCGCTGGCTAGGTATGCCATCACCCCGAATACCTATCTCCGACAATTTCGAGAGTCACAGAAATGAACCCAGGATACCTACACGGAGTGGGCCCATGGGTTTGAACGAGCCGTCCGGAATTGGCTACAAGGGAGCAACGCACAAACTTTCGAGGACGTTGCCAGCAGTTACTAATGGAACATTTCTTTCTGAACATCCTAGACTCTGTTCGAGACTGGATTAGGGACCGTAACCCTACCACTCTTGCCCAGGCTGCACAGCTAGTGGATCAGTATGAGGATACCAGGAAAATGGGGGCCCGGGCACCGTGGCCCTCAGGGGAAGCAGGAAATCGGCCAACTTCCCCTATTGTATATTCTCACTGGAAGGGGCCCGGACATTTCACAGCAACCTCCGGAGCACAGGGTCCCTCCAACTCTGGACCCATGTGTCACAACTGCCATCAACAGGGTCATGTACAGTATCAGTGCCCAGGGGAAGAGGGGGCCAAGCACGACCCACTGAATCCAGGGGTTTTTCCCCAAGATATACACCAGCCCCACGGGTGTCCCCTGCCCCTCCAGCGGCCCGCCCTGCTCCCTGACCTACCCACTGTGTGACCCCGGAGGGGTCATGGAGACCCTCTGTTTCCACCACACCAGGGGACCACTGCGGATGGGGGTCCTATCAGGAGATTGCACTTGCCCAGGGATTACAACCAGATAACAGACAGCAGCATTTACAGCCTGTCTTAGTCAATGGAGCCCCGGCCACTGGATTCTGAGATACTGGAGCTACCATCACGTTGGTCCAGCCTTCTTGCGTGTCCCCTTGCTACAGGTCCAATCCTATGGCAGGATGGGTTCCTTTACCGCCTCACCCATAGGCACAAAAAACATCACCCTCCTGTCCCCTGTACGCAATTGCTAGTGCCCCTGAAGCATAAGGCCGTGCTCCTTTCCCTAGCTTACGACATCCCCCTGGCAGGGCACTTCAGGGTACAGCGCACTGAGCAGCGGCTCACTAAGACCTTTTTTTGGCCCGGGTTATCTAGGGATGTGCGCATTTTCAAGCGGACCTGTGACATATGTCAGCGGGTCGGCCAGAGGGGTGACCATCCATCTGCACCTTTGCAACCCCTGCCCTTGATAGGCAAACCATTCCAGCGAATAGCAGTTGACATTGTAGGGCCCCTAGCTAAACCCAGTCGCACGGGTAAGAAATTCATCCTTACTGTTGTGGATTTCGCTACCTGGTATCCCGAAACCGTGGCACTGTCTGCTATTACAGCAGAAAGCGTCGCGGATGCCCTACTTAAAATCATTACCCGCGTAGGTTTGCTCTCTGAGATACTGACCGATCAGGGTACCCAGTTTACCTCCGAAATCCTTCAGCAGGTGTGGGTGCTGTGCGGGATAAAACCCATACACACCACAATTTATCACCTGCAAACCAACGGCCTCTGTGAAAGGTTCAATGGAACCTTAAAACAGATGTTGCGGGCTTTCATGGAGTCACACCGAGACTGGCAGCGTTTTTTTACCCCACCTCCTCTTTGCTTACCGAGAGGTGCCCCAGGAGTCCACGGGCTTCTCTCCCTTTGAACTATTGTACGGGAGACGAGTCCGGGGGCCTCTGGACCTCCTCCTGGAGTATTGGGAAGGTAAGTGTGACTCCCAGGAAACCCCGGCGGTTACCTACGTGGTGGAGCTCCGCAAGAAACTTGCCGACCTCATGGGATTAGCCCACCAACACCTCCAACAGGCCCAGTGACAGCAGAAACAGCAGTATGATAAGCACGCCAAGCATAGGGAGTTCTATGTCGGACAGCAGGTGCTAGCGTTAAGACCGGTCAAACAGAACAAGCTGCAGACTGCCTGGGTGGGCCCCTATCAGGTTATTGACAGGCAATGGGAAACTACCTACATAGTTGCTTGAGGGCCTCAGCAGCAGGACCGCAGGACCTGCCATGTGAACGACCTGAAAGCTTATCACGCCCGCCCAGAAGAGGTACTCTCCATTTGCACCCCAGTGGGCGACAGCCTGGAGGAACAGGACATCCCTGATGTTCTGGCCGCCGCTCAAGGGAGGGGACACTGCGACCCCATCACATTGGGGTCCTCATTGAATCCAGAGCAGCAACAGCAAGTTAAGAATATGGTACAGAAGTGGCCCCAGCTATTTTCCCCACACCCAGGGCTTACTTATCACGGTGCCCGTGCTCCCTTGTTTGTTTTCCTGTCAGTTATCCTGTGTAATGCTCTCATTGGTTGCCCAGTGTTGAGCCCGCCCAGTATGGCCTTTATATACTGGACTCCTGCACCCACACGGTGCCCTTTCGTGGTGTTCCTGTACCAGTGCTAACTACTGCTCAGAAGTTCCCAGTGTACCGACTTGGTCTGCCTGACTACTCTTCAGTTCCTGCTCCTGTGTACCGACCCGGATTGCCTGACTACAATTCAGTATCTACTCCTGTGTACCGACCTGGCCTGGCTGACGTTCCTGCCCCCGTTTACCGACCCAGACTGGGTGACGTTCCTGCTCCTGTGTTCTGACCTGGCCTGGCTGACGTTCCTGTTCCTGTGCACCGACCCGGCTTCATTCTCTGTTCCTGTTTCTCTGGCCTCAGCGACATTCTTATCCAGTGGTCATTGGCTTGCTCTACGCCTCTGCTCCGGCAGGCGGCCAAGTGTTGTCTCAGTTACAGCTCCTACAGAACACCTCTGGCCTAGTCTTCCGTTACTGTCACACCGGTTGCAAGTGTTGCCTCCGTGATTGCTCCGGTAAAGTGCCATTGGCTTGTCCTCCGCTACTGCCATACCGGTTGCAAGTGTTGCCTCCGTGATTGCTCCGGTAAAGTGCCATTAGCTTGTCCTCCGCTACTGCCATACCGGTTGCAAGTGTTGCCTCCGTGATTGCTCCGGTAAAGTGCCATTGGCTTGTCCTCCGCTACTGCCATACCGGTTGCAAGTGTTGCCTCCGTGATTGCTCCGGTAAAGTTCCATTGGCTGGTCCTCCGCTACTGCCATACTGGTTGCAAGTGTTGCCTCCGTGATTGCTCCGGTAAAGTGCCATTGGCTTGTCCTCCACTACTGCCAGACTGGTTGCAAGTGTTGCCTCAGTTACTGCTCCAGTAAATCGCCATTGGTCTAGTCCTCTGCTACTGTCATACCGGTTGCAAGTGTGTGTACCTCTGTGATTGCTCCGGTAGTGCTCTACTATCTTGACTGATAGCTCACGTTTGTGTGCTGACCTTGGCTTGTTAAAGCGTCATTCCAGTACCTTCATATGGGACTGTTTACCATCAGTGATGAACTTTAACTCCTGCAGTACCGGAATCCTGGGAACCTACTTCTCAGCCTGACCTGTGTCAGTACAGACTGTTTGTACTTCTATTTTGTGCTGGACCTGTGTGGGCTTTGAATATATTACCTGTCGTGTGTCTGTACTATACTGTTGTATATTACAGGACCTGTGAGGGTTCTTACTGTATTATTGTATTCAATAAAACTGTGTTTTTATCCTAATCCTGTGTCTGTGAGTCAAACAAATCGTTACATTACTACAGTAACCCAACATCAAGTTCTAACTACAGGGACTGAGGCCCTGTGTCAGCCCGTCTATAGGGTTCCTGAAGCAGTTAGAAAGGGATGGTGGCAGGAATTGCAGGAAATATTGGACTTAGGGGTCATCGAACCATCCGCTAGTCCTTGGTCCTCTCCGGTAGTCCTGGTGCCCAAGAAAGATGGAACCACCAGGTTCTGTGTGGACTACCGAATGCTCAACGACCGGACGGTCACAGATGCCTACCCCATGCCCCGGGTGGATGACTTGTTCGACTGCCTTGCGGGCGCTGGTGTTGTCTCTACCCTTGACCTTAGTCGAGGGTACTGGCAGATTCACCTGGCCCCTGGGGCAGTGACCAAGTCTGCTTTCATCACCCCATTCGGCCTCTACCAGTTCACGGTGATGCCGTTTGGGATGGAGAACACCCCAGCCATGTTCCAGCGGTTGATGGATAGTCTGCTAGCAGGAGCACAACAGCTTGCCTGTGCTTACCTAGATGACATTGTCATCTTTAGCGATAACTGGGAGGAACACTTACTTCATCTAGAGGCCATTTTAGGTAGGATTGCCAGGGCGGGCCTGACCTTGAGACCAAATAGGGATGGGGGAGGTTCACTACCTGGGACACAGGGTAGGAAGCGGGCAAGAAAGACCAGAGCCGGCTAAGATAGCCACCATCCTGGACTGGCCCACCGCCAGAACCAAGAAGCAGGTAATGGCTTTTCTAGGAACAGCAGGGTACTATAGGAAATTTGTGCCCCAATATAGTGCCATAGCTAAGCACCTGACTGACCTCACCCGCAAAAACCTCCTGCGCCATGTGGACTGGTCAGTTGAGTGCGAACAAGCCTTCCAAGCTCTCAAAACCGCACTAGGGAAGGGACCCATATTGGCAGCTCCTGATTTCACTAAAACTTTTCTGGTTCACACAGACGCTTCAGACTACGGACTCAGAGCTGTACTGAGCCAGGTCAACTCACAAGACAAGGAACAGCCGGTGGTCTATCTAAGCAGGAAGTTGCTGCCCAGAGAAGCCTCTTATACCACTGTGGAAAAAAAGTGTCTGGCATTGGTGTGGGCCCTCAAAAAGCTGCAGCCATATCTGTTTGGTCAGGAATTCACCGTGTTTACCAACCACAATCCCTTGGTGTGGTTGAATCGGGTGGCAGGGGACAATGGACGACTACTACAGTGGAGTTTGGCCTTACAGGCTTTCAACTTTTCGATTATGTACAGACCAGGCAAGGAGAATAAAAACGCAGATGGTCTGTCACGACAGGAGGAGCAGTAAATGTTGACACACATGGATTACTATGTTGGCTGTTTATTTTCCTGGAGGACTACTGAAAGGGGGGAGAAATGTAACGGATCCCCACCATTACTAAAGCAGGGGTGTCCGGTGGACTGGGACCTTGTCAGGACTTAGGGTTAACAAGCGGCTTCCCTGACCTCAAATGACTTTGATCCCGGTTGGCAGGGCTGCCCTGACCGTGATTGTTGAGTACTCGGTTTAATCGAATGGACATCAAAATGGCGGGATTGTATGACAAAGGGATCCCTGGCGTCGATGCCGTGGCCTAACTACCGTGAGTTAGAATCCAAACCCTTACCCCGGATTGGCCACAGTTAAGGCGGGACATTTGAAGGACGTTGACCAACGGTCCTGACCGTTGGTCTTTGTGTGCACTTTAACCATTGAGGCTACACCCCCCCACTGAGAATCCCTTTGTCCATCAGAATGCTCCTGTCCAGCCCTGGCCCAACCCCTCATAATGTCAAGGATGGGAAACAGACCATTCAGGGCCCACGTCACGTCCCCATTCCCTCTGCCCATTGGTCAGTAGGCCAAGCCAACCATTTTACTATTTGGCCCCTCCTGTCCCCATTGTTATATTGTGTTGCAGTGTATAAAAGAAGGGTTGTTACTCAATAAAGTGTGTTCAGTTCAAGTAAGCAGTCTCCGTGTCTCTTTCCTGCTGGGATGGTTTAAAGAGTCCTCTCTGACTCCCATCCCTCTAAGGCAATTGAGCTGGTTCACTGTCCACCTGCTGGAGCTACAACGCCGGCCTCCCATCTTCCGCCTGGATCACCTCCACCCCAGCTTCAATACCCGGGACCGGCTCAACGTGTTCGACGTGGCGTCGACCTTCGAAGGAGTATTGGATTCGAAGGCATCTGCTGTAGCCGGTCACCGGTTTGATTGGCGGACTTCGAGGCTCCGGTTCCATGCCTCGACCGAGTCGTTCGATCGAAGGTTCCCCAGGAGGCCCATAGAGAGAGAACCCGGGTACAATGGCCCAAGACCTCCCGGAGACTTGGGTTTCCGTTATACTGGACCGAATCCCCTGTTAGTCTCAGCAGGATACAGGAACACCAACTCTTGATCCGTCGACTAGAACACTGAAACAGGCGCCCACTGTGATCACTGGCTCAGCAATCTTGATCCGATGAACAGGAACACTGGGACTGCTGGACTGGAGAACTGACCCACGCCTGCAGTCACTGCTAAGAGACCCTGTGACTCTGCCTGCAGTTACTATATCAGACCCCTGTGACTCATGCCTGCAGTCACATATTAAGACCCTGTGGCTAACGCCTGCAGCCACCACACGAGACCCTGTGACTCATACTTGCAGTTACTACACCAGACCCTGTGACTCTACCTGCAGTCACTATATCGAGACCCTGTGGCTCACGCCTGCAGTCACTAATCAGGCCCTCTGTCCACAACAGTGGTCTGTCTTAAGCCAATAGCACATATTGTTCACTGTAAGGGGTACTCGTGATCCCTGGGTCATACACAGAGAGGGTTCTCGTACTTAGCTGGGTCATACACAGAGAGAGTTCTCACACTTAGCTGGGTCATACACAGAAAGGGTTCTCGTACTTAGCTGGGTCATACACAGAGAGGGTTCTCTTACTTAGCCGGGTCATACACAGTGCGGGTTCTCATAAATAGCCAGGTCATACAGAGTGGGTTCTCATAAATAGCCAGGTCATACAGAGTGGGTTTTCGTAGATAGCCAGGTCACACACAGAGTGGGTTTTCATAGATAGCCAGGTCACACAAAGAGTCCCAAGTCTTTCACCTAAAAACAACAACGCAAGGGCTACTGAGTCAGGACTCAGTCTTCTTTTTAAACCTGTAACGGTTTGTACGACACTCAGACACAGTAGGTTATAATAAAACACAGATTTATTAAAATACACAATTAGAATGCCCACCACGGGCTATAGAATATCACAGGAAAATATCAGTCATGTACATATGCACTCTCAGGCCCAGTATACAAATGTAGAGAGTAGATACTGTCACAGGACAGGCATAATCAGGCAATTCCAGCACAACATGGGTTAAAGTTTATAGGAGGTAATCAGTCTCTGATGTGGTGTGTTTGACAACGCCTAGTATGATGGTAAAGGTAGTATCACGGTCCCCGTGATTCCCTGTCAGTCTCTGACTGTGTACATTTGCATTGGAGGAGTCTGATTGGCCCGCCCAGGATGTGCCTTTATATGCTGGGGTTTGGGCACTTGACAGTTGCCCTTTCGTGGTGTTCCTGTTGCTGCGCCTAGTTGCTGATTTCCATTGTCTCCTGTGTACCAACCCGGCTAGTCTGACTCTCTTCCTGTTCCTGCTCCGTGATTTGACCCCGCTCTGGCTGACGACCCTGCTCCGTGATTTGACCCGGTTCTGGCTGACGACCTTGCTCCGTGATTTGACCCGGTTCTGGCTGACGACCTTGCTCCGTGATTTGACCCGGCTCTGGCTGACGACCCTGCACTGTGATCTGACCCGGCTCTGGCTGACGACCCTGCTCCGTGATTTGACCCGGTTCTGGCTGACGACCTTGCTCTGTGATTTGACCCGGTTCTGGCTGACGACCTTGCTCCGTGATTTGACCCGGCTCTGGCTGACGACCCTGCACTGTGATCTGACCCGGTTCTGGCTGACGACCCTGCTCCGTGATTTGACCCGGCTCTGGCTGATGACCCTGCACTGTGATCTGACCCGGCTCTGGCTGAAGACCCTGCTCCGTGATCTGACCTGGCTGTGGCTGACGACCCTGCTCCGTGATTCGACCCGGTTCTGGCTCCTGATCCTGCTCCGTGATTGATCCGCTCTCCGGTGCTGTTCCTGCGACTCTGTCATCCGGTTCCGGCTATCGTTCCTGTCCGGTTGCTGCTCCAGTGTCCTCCGGTCGCTCTGGCGACATTCTGAACTGTTCTCTGTTTCCTCTCTCGCTCATTTAGCTGTAGCCGAGGTTGCCTGCCTTGTACTCGCTGAGCATTGCTCTTTTAAATGTACCAGATTAACCCTTGCAGTGCCTGTAGTCTCCGATTACATGCCACTTGTTAGCTTGCCAAGCTCCTGTTGATTCTCCGAGCCGTTACACTTTGAGTCTCCTCTTGACGCTATACCAGTCCGTGCAGAGCTCCGCTTGTCCGGTGTTCGGGGTGCACCGTGATCTCACTGGTTGGCGCTGGTAGTCTGTTCGCTCTTGCTATAGGATTCTGTGCGACACCGGAAGGGTGTCTGGGCCCGTATCTCATTCTCTTAAAGTGTACAGTTCCAGCTGCACTGCTCTGTGCATCGGCTCTTCATAGCTTGGGCAACTACTATCTACTGTGGCATCCCAAGGGCTTGTATACTATCCTTGGCACACACAGGGTTACTCACTACTCATTCTGCGCGATTCCTATTCTGGTTACATCAGATTGGCAGTAGCATTCCTCCTAGCCCACGGTGGTGGTACTGGCTCAGCTCAGAGCAACAGGGGCTCATCCTGCTTCTGCTTAGAGAGTGATACAGTGCTGATCCTGTGTTCCTGGTTCTACATCTAGAGACTGTTCTCCAGAGACTGATATCTCTCCTGGGTGTTGGCCAATCTAGCCTGAGCCTCACCAGTTGCTCCTGTTAACCCTCTGAGTAGCTACAGTCTGTAGCTATATTCATCCTCTGTTTATATTGCCTATTCTTTGTCTGTAATTGTCAGTATTGTTCTTACCTATACTGGCCCCTAGGGGCACTGTTTATCATTCTGTTTCAATAAACTGTGTTTTTACTTTACAACCTGGTCTGAGTGTCAGAAAAACCGTAACAGTACGAAAGGGCCATGACCTCAGACGGGAAAAGTGACAGTAATACACAGACCCTCCACTGGAGGATGGATGTTCACGAGCAACGCTTAGATCAGTTGGCATTGGCCATGCAGACCTTGCTTGAACGAACGGTACATCTTGATAAACCGAATCAAAATCCGGTGGTCCCAACAGTTATGACACCGGATAATACTACTGGGCAATGCTTGGCTCCCCCAAGAAGTTTAACGGCGGTGGCGCCGTTACCGCTAAGATATGATGGCGAACCCACACTGTGCAGGGGTTTCCTTAACCAGCTAGAGATATTCCTAGAACTCACACCCCATGCCTTCCCGAATGACCGTAGCAAGGTGGGGTTCATGGTATCCCTGTTAACTGGCAAAGCTCTGGCATGGGCCAATCCTTTATGGGAACAGGCTAAACCTTGCACTTTGTGCTTTAAAGAATTTGATAAACAGTTCCATAGAGTGTTTGAGACACCTGGGCGAGCTACCTCTGTGGCCAAAAAACTGTTGTCAATTCAGATGGGCGATCATACTGTGGCTGACTATGCTATAGAATTTCGGATTCTAGCTGCAGAGGTGGCATGGAATAATGAGGCACTCCTGGCAGCATTTGCCCAAGGGCTTTCCGATGCTATCAAAGATGAAATTGCTGCCAGGAAGGTACCTACCGATTTGGATGAGTACATCGATTATGTGATACTCATTGATACTCGCATGCGCGAGAGGCGCTTGGTTAAAAGGGCGAGTTCCAAAATCCATGGGCATGAGAGATTGTTTAACCCACCCTGTCCTCCCATTCCTTCTGACCGTGTACCTGATACTGGGGAACCTATGCAGATTGGTTTTACTAGGTTGACCAGGGAGGAGAGGGCATATCGCAAAAGACAAGGATTATGCCTGTATTGTGGCAAAGGTGGGCATTTATTACGCACATGTCCGGTGCGTCCGGGAAACGCACGCACCTAGGGTACCTTGGGGGACAGGCCCTAGGTGGTGTACAGTCGTCCTCAGATCCTTGCTCCTTAAAACCCACTATACCTGTGAGTTTTCTCCTAGGCGACCAAGCTGTGGAGGTACTAGCTCTGGTAGATTCTGGCGCAGCAGGCTATTTCATGGACCAGGCATTTGCTGAAAGACATAATATTCCTCTGTCTAAAAGAAATACTCCGCTAGCCATTGAGGCTATTGATGGCAGACCTCTTGAACCAGCACTTATCATGATGGAGACTATTCTCCTTACTATGACAGTGGGGGCCCTCCACAAGGAGGAGGTTCGTTTCCAGATTATTCGCTCACCCCATCATGCGGTCATTCTGGGGTTCCTTTGGTTGACAGTGCACAATCCCCAGTTTGACTGGCAGACATGTGAAGTCAAGTCATGGTCAGAACACTGCACTAATCACTGCCTATCTCGTCCCGTTAAGATTATGTGTACCTCCCCTTCTGTGCCAACTGAATACAGCAAGTTCAGCGACGTTTTCAGTAAAGGGGAGGCTAGCGCTCTGCCGCAGCATCGGCCATGTGACTGCGCTATTGATTTGCCCCAGGGAGTGGTGCCACCGAGGGATAGGACGTACCCATTGTCCTGTGATGAGACTAAGGCAATGGAGGAATCTATTGAGGATGCTCTCAAACGAGGGATTATTCGCAAATCATCCTCTCCGGCAGGTGCAGGGTTCTTTTTTGTGAAAAAGAAAAATGGCGAATTGCGACCTTGTATTGACTACCGTGGACTCAATAAGATTATGTCCAAAAATGCGTACCCCATTCCACTCATCACAGAGTTATTTGATAGGTTGAAAGGCTCCTCTATTTTCACAAAACTCGATTTACGAGCCGCCTACAATTTAATAAGAATAAGGGCCGGTGATGAGTGGAAGACAGCCTTCAATACAAGGTCAGGGCACTACGAATACCTACTGAGACTCTACCCTGTGCTGAGCAGAAACGGAGGCCACAATACTCTGCTAGAGCTAGCACTACCTTGAGCTGCAAGCACCCGACCAGTGCAGTAACGGAAACACTGTACACTGCAAGAGCTGAAGGACTAGAGCCAATAGCACCCGACCGGTGTATTAACGGAGACACCGACACTGCAAGAGCTGAGGGACTGGAGCCAATAGCACCCGACCGCTGCGGTAACGGAAATACTGTACACTGCAAGAGCTGATGGAATTAGAGCCAATAGCACCCGACCGGTGCAGTAACGGAGACACTGTGCAATGCAAGTGCTGATGGACAAGAGCCAATTGCACCCAACCGGTGCGGTAACGGAAACAACCGTGCCCTGCAAAGGTTAACAGAAGACTCAGTGTTAACGGAGTCCACAGTGCTCTGCAAGTGTAACGAAGGCTACAGTGCTCTGCAAGTGTTAATGGAAGGCTCAGAGTTAGCGGAGGCAACAGCGCTCTGCAAGTGTTAATGGAAGGCTCAGTGTAATGGAGGCAACAGTGCTCTGCAAGAGTTAACGGAAGGCTCAGTGGGCTGGAGGCCACAACACTCAGTCTGCTAAAACCAGCACCAGCGGAAGTAAGAATGTCTCCCTAGTGACACGGAGGACAGGATCAGGATCGCTGGCTGGATCTCAATGCAGGAACGTGTGGGCTAATCACCATCTGTACATTGTGGGCTAATCATCATCTGTACATTGTGGGCTAATCACCATCGGTACATTGTGGGCTAATCACCATCTATATACTGTGGTCTAATCACCATCTGTATATTGTGGGCTAATCATCATCTATACATTGTGGGCTAATCACCATCTATACACTGTGGGCTAATCACCATCTGTACATTGTGGGCTAATCATCTATACATTGTGGTCTAATCATCATATATACATTGTGGGCTAATCATCATCTATACATTGTGGGCTAATCACCATCTGTACATTGTGGGCTAATCATCATCTGTACATTGTGGGCTAATCACCATCTGTACATTGTGGGCTAATCATCATCTGTACATTGTGGTCTAATCACCATCTATACATTGTGGGCTAATCACCATCTATATACTGTGGTCTAATCACCATCTGTATATTGTGGGCTAATCATCATCTATACATTGTGGGCTAATCACCATCTGTACATTGTGGGCTAATCATCTATACATTGTGGGCTAATCACCACCTGTACATTGTGGGCTAATCATCTATACATTGTGGGCTAATCACCACCTATATACTGTGGGCTAATCATCATCTATACACTGTGGGCTAATCATCATCTATACATTGTGGGCTAATCACCATCTATACATTGTGGGCTAATCACCATCTGTACATTGTGAGCTAATCATCTGTACATTGTGGGCTAATCATCATCTATACATTGTGGGCTAATCACCACCTATATACTGTGGGCTAATCATCATCTATACATTGTGGGCTAATCACCATCTATACATTGTGGGCTAATCACCATCTGTACATTGTGGGCTAATCACCATCTGTACATTGTGGTCTAATCACCATCTGTACATTGTGGTCTAATCATCATCTATACATTGTGGGCTAATCATCATCTATACATTGTGGGCTAATCACCACCTATACATTGTGGGCTAATCACCATCTATACATTGTGGGCTAATCATCATCTGTACATTGTGGTCTAATCACCATCTATATATTGTGGGCTAATCATCATCTATACATTGTGGGCTAATCACCATCTATACATTGTGGGCTAATCATCATCTATACATTGTGGGCTAATCACCATCTGTACATTGTGGGCTAATCACCATCTGTACATTGTGGTCTAATCATCATCTATACATTGTGGGCTAATCACCATCTATACATTGTGGGCTAATCATCATCTCTACAATGTGGTCTAATCATCATCTATACATTGTGGGCTAATCATCATCTCTACATTGTGGTCTAATCACCATCTGTACAATGTGGGCTAATGATCATCTGTACATTGTGGTCTAATCACCATCTATACATTGTGGGATAATCACCATCTATACATTGTGGGCTAATCACCATCTATACATTGTGGTCTAATCATCATCTGTACATTGTGGACTAATCATCATCTGTACATTGTGGGCTAATCACCATCTATACATTGTGGGCTAATCACCATCTATACATTGTGGTCTAATCATCATCTCTACACTGTTGGCTAATCATCTCTACATTATGGGCTAATCACCATCTGTACATTGTGGTCTAATCACCATCTGTACATTGTGGTCTAATCACCATCTATACATTGTAGGCTAATCACCATCTGTACATTGTGGTCTAATCATCATCTGTACATTGTGGGCTAATCATCATCTCTACATTGTGGGCTAATCACCATCTGTACATTGTGGGCTAATCACCATCTGTACATTGTGGTCTAATCACCATCTATACATTGTGGGCTAATCACCATCTGTACATTGTGGTCTAATCACCATCTGTACATTGTGGGCTAATCATCATCTATACATTGTGGGCTAATCATCATCTATACATTGTGGTCTAATCATCATCTGTACATTGTGGTCTAATCACCATCTGTACATTGTGGGCTAATCACCATCTGTACATTGTGGTCTAATCATCATCTATACATTGTGGGCTAATCACCATCTGTACATTGTGGGCTAATCATCATCTATACATTGTGGTCTAATCATCATCTGTACGTTGTGGTCTAATCACCATCTGTGCATTGTGGGCTAATCACCATCTGTACATTGTGGTCTAATCATCATCTATACATTGTGGGCTAATCATCATCTGTACATTGTGGTCTAATCACCATCTCTACATTGTGGGCTAATCATCATCTGTACATTGTGGTCTAATCACCATCTGTACATTGTGGGCTAATTACCATCTATACATTGTGGGCTAATCACCATCTATACATTGTGGGCTAATCACCATCTATACACTGTGGGCTAATCACCATCTATACACTGTGGGCTAATCATCATCTGTACATTGTGGGCTAATCATCATCTATACATTGTGGGCTAATCATCACCTGTACATTGTGGGCTAATCACCATCTGTACATTGTGGTCTAATCACCATCTGTACATTGTGGGCTAATCACCATCTATACATTGTGGGCTAATCATCATCTGTACATTGTGGTCTAATCACCATCTGTACATTGTGGGATAATCATCATCTATACACTGTGGGCTAATCACCATCTATACATTGTGGGCTAATCACCATCTGTACATTGTGGGCTAATCACCATCTATACATTGTGGGCTAATCACCATCTGTACATTGTGGTCTAATCACCATCTGTACATTGTGGGATAATCATCATCTATACACTGTGGGCTAATCACCATCTATACACTGTGGGCTAATCACCATCTATACATTGTGGGCTAATCACCATCTATACATTGTGGTCTAATCACCATCTATACACTGTGGGCTAATCACCATCTATAATTTGTGGTCTAATCACCATCTATACATTGTGGGCTAATCACCATCTATACATTGTGTGCTAATCATCATCTATACACTGTGGGCTAATCATCATCTGTACATTGTGGGCTAATCACCATTTATACATTGTGGGCTAATCACCATCTGTACATTGTGGTCTAATCATTATCTATACATTGTGGGCTAATCACCATCTGTACATTGTGGGCTAATCATCATCTATACATTGTGGTCTAATCATCATCTATACATTGTGGGCTAATCATCATCTATACATTGTGGTCTAATCATCATCTATACATTGTGGGCTAATCACCACCTATACATTGTGGGCTAATCACCATCTATACATTGTGGGCTAATCATCATCTGTACATTGTGGTCTAATCACCATCTATATATTGTGGGCTAATCATCATCTATACATTGTGGGCTAATCACCATCTATACATTGTGGGCTAATCATCATCTATACATTGTGGGCTAATCACCATCTGTACATTGTGGGCTAATCACCATCTGTACATTGTGGTCTAATCATCATCTATACATTGTGGGCTAATCACCATCTATACATTGTGGGCTAATCATCATCTCTACAATGTGGTCTAATCATCATCTATACATTGTGGGCTAATCATCATCTCTACATTGTGGTCTAATCACCATCTGTACAATGTGGGCTAATGATCATCTGTACATTGTGGTCTAATCACCATCTATACATTGTGGGATAATCACCATCTATACATTGTGGGCTAATCACCATCTATACATTGTGGTCTAATCATCATCTGTACATTGTGGACTAATCATCATCTGTACATTGTGGGCTAATCACCATCTATACATTGTGGGCTAATCACCATCTATACATTGTGGTCTAATCATCATCTCTACACTGTTGGCTAATCATCTCTACATTATGGGCTAATCACCATCTGTACATTGTGGTCTAATCACCATCTGTACATTGTGGTCTAATCACCATCTATACATTGTAGGCTAATCACCATCTGTACATTGTGGTCTAATCATCATCTGTACATTGTGGGCTAATCATCATCTCTACATTGTGGGCTAATCACCATCTGTACATTGTGGGCTAATCACCATCTGTACATTGTGGTCTAATCACCATCTATACATTGTGGGCTAATCACCATCTGTACATTGTGGTCTAATCACCATCTGTACATTGTGGGCTAATCATCATCTATACATTGTGGGCTAATCATCATCTATACATTGTGGTCTAATCATCATCTGTACATTGTGGTCTAATCACCATCTGTACATTGTGGGCTAATCACCATCTGTACATTGTGGTCTAATCATCATCTATACATTGTGGGCTAATCACCATCTGTACATTGTGGGCTAATCATCATCTATACATTGTGGTCTAATCATCATCTGTACGTTGTGGTCTAATCACCATCTGTGCATTGTGGGCTAATCACCATCTGTACATTGTGGTCTAATCATCATCTATACATTGTGGGCTAATCATCATCTGTACATTGTGGTCTAATCACCATCTCTACATTGTGGGCTAATCATCATCTGTACATTGTGGTCTAATCACCATCTGTACATTGTGGGCTAATTACCATCTATACATTGTGGGCTAATCACCATCTATACATTGTGGGCTAATCACCATCTATACACTGTGGGCTAATCACCATCTATACACTGTGGGCTAATCATCATCTGTACATTGTGGGCTAATCATCATCTATACATTGTGGGCTAATCATCACCTGTACATTGTGGGCTAATCACCATCTGTACATTGTGGTCTAATCACCATCTGTACATTGTGGGCTAATCACCATCTATACATTGTGGGCTAATCATCATCTGTACATTGTGGTCTAATCACCATCTGTACATTGTGGGATAATCATCATCTATACACTGTGGGCTAATCACCATCTATACATTGTGGGCTAATCACCATCTGTACATTGTGGGCTAATCACCATCTATACATTGTGGGCTAATCACCATCTGTACATTGTGGTCTAATCACCATCTGTACATTGTGGGATAATCATCATCTATACACTGTGGGCTAATCACCATCTATACACTGTGGGCTAATCACCATCTATACATTGTGGGCTAATCACCATCTATACATTGTGGTCTAATCACCATCTATACACTGTGGGCTAATCACCATCTATAATTTGTGGTCTAATCACCATCTATACATTGTGGGCTAATCACCATCTATACATTGTGTGCTAATCATCATCTATACACTGTGGGCTAATCATCATCTGTACATTGTGGGCTAATCACCATTTATACATTGTGGGCTAATCACCATCTGTACATTGTGGTCTAATCATTATCTATACATTGTGGGCTAATCACCATCTGTACATTGTGGGCTAATCATCATCTATACATTGTGGTCTAATCATCATCTATACATTGTGGGCTAATCATCATCTATACATTGTGGTCTAATCATCATCTATACATTGTGGGCTAATCACCATCTATACATTGTGGGTGTCACTGTACTACTTGAGGCTGTTGATATGTTCCATACACTCGAAAAGTAAAGTTTGTTTTAAAAGACTGAGAAGCAACTTTAACCCTTTGAGTGGCAAAGCGGTAAGCAATGTATTGCGTAGCCCTCTGGCACTCAAACAGTTAACGATTTAAGTAAAGGTTAAGTTTTAGCCACGTATAAAGTATATAACAGTGAATTACAATTACACTCGTCCCCCGGCACAGACCGGATCTGTAAGCAGTGCATAACACGCTCAGTAACTCAGACATTGGAGATGGGCAGGGGTGCAGTACCAGCGTATCAGGATTGTATGGCAAGGAGAGGGTTAATGGGCACATTGAGCATGGAAAGGGAGTGGAGATGTTGACACAGGGTTCTGTAAAGAAGTGACACCAGTGCAAGTGGTGCAGAGGGCCAGAGACATCTCTCTGGCACTCAAAGGGTTAAGAATTCACAGCAAGACCACCCTATATAGGGAACATATATGTTGAAACATGTATTGCCCGGTCTTTTCTTCACCATAAGGTGAACTGCGAGACATAGGAAAATGCCCCATGACCCTGTAGAAGGATCACATGATGTGGGAGTCCCTGGCAGAGTCACAGCAGCCAAAGTCCTTCTGCTGGGCACAGAAGGTCAGAACGACATTTAATTTTTGTACTATATATTAATATCACAGAACTGCCTGAAGTACAATGGGTTAGGATAAAAATGCCTTTCTTCTTAATTCTTTGCATTGCATTAGAATTCAATTAGTAAAAATTAAAAGTTATATTGTGTGAGGAAAACCCGCTTCTCACTACAACGTTATTACCACTTCTGCAAGTTGCAGACACACTGTTTAATGTTGCCGTGGGCTCTACCCCCAGATCTGTTTTGGAACCTACCAACGCCCCTGCTATAGATTGATTGTATGTCCGTGGTTCCTCGCATTGTCTTGGTAGGTAAGTACTTAACCTGGTTGAGTTTGATTAGGAAGACAATGGTGTCTTATATGAATATTCACAAGCGGCCACCCACCAAATCTGAAATGCAAATGGGTAAAAGCAGAACTACCATCCTTTATAAAGTCGTTCCCCAATTATTAGGCATATGGCGACTAGCTTCTTAACCCCTTAAGGACAGCCAATCGCAGATGGGGCCGTCACTTTAGGACCACAGACCATTTTTTTTTTTCCCAACTGGTTCCAGACTCCCCGGAATTCCTTGATGGTCTTGGCACGCCATTGGTCCTTAACGGAAAAGAACCCTTGACGTGCCAGGACCGTCAAGGGTCGTTAAGGGATTAATAGTGATATTATCTCACACAATTACTACGCTCTTAAGTAATCCTTATTCTTGTGAGACTGACGGCCAGGCTTCTTGCTTTAGAGCCGTCTGTGCGCCTGCACCATTAATCCCTTCTGGTGCCTTAAGGCACAGTGTAACGCCACCTAGAGGAGACCGGGAGGGACAGCGCTGGTGCGCAGACAAGATGGCTGCAATGATGCCTGGCGGCCAGTCTCTGAAGGATAAGGATTACTTCAAAACCGGCTACTTGTGTGAGATAATAGCACTATTAAGAAGCTAGTCAACCTATGCCTAATAATCAGGGGGCGACATGATATAGGGGGGTAGTTCCACTTTAATAGAAAATTAATCAATGAATAGACAAACAATAACAAAACGAGGGAACAAATCTCATTGTGAACACAATACTGCACAACACAAAAGGATTTACATTAAAATATAATATTCATGTATTTCAACAAATGGTATATTTATGATACAATGCACTGAATGTGAAATTGGATGTTAAATTAGTGAAACAGGCCTAAAAATGTATTGTAGGAATGAATCTGGACAGACCGGATTCATTCTTGTAGTTTGCAATAGTCAGTGAGTTGTTAGTAGTGGAGGTTATAGTTAGTATGGAGATCTGGAGTGATCATACTGCTCAGGTAGTGTAGAATAGTCAGTGAGTTGTTAGTAGTGGAAGTTATAGTTAGTATGGAGATATGGAGTGATCATACTGCTCAGGTAGTGTGGAATAGTCAGTGAGTTGTTAGTAGTGGAGGTTATAGTTAGTATGGAGATCTGGAGTGATCATACTGCTCAGGTAGTGTGGAATAGTCAGTGAGTTGTTAGTAGTGGAAGTTATAGTTAGTATGGAGATCTGGAGTGATCATACTGCTCAGGTAGTGTGGAATAGTCAGTGAGTTGTTAGTAGTGGAGGTTATAGTTAGTATGGAGATCTGGAGCGATCATACTGCTCAGGTAGTGTGGAATAGTCAGTGAGTTGTTAGCAGTGGAGGTTATAGTTAGTATGGAGATCTGGAGTGATCATACTGCTCAGGTAGTGTGGAATAGTCAGTGAGTTGTTAGCAGTGGAAGTTATAGTTAGTATGGAGATCTGGAGTGATCATACTGCTCAGGTAGTGTGGAATAGTCAGTGAGTTGTTAGTAGTGGAGGTTATAGTTAGTATGGAGATTTGGACTGATCATACTGCTCAGGTAGTGTGGAATAGTCAGTGAGTTGTTAGCAGTGGAGCGGAGGTTATAGTTAGAAAGGAGATCTTGAGAGATCACATTGCTCAGGTAGTGTGGAATAGTCAGTGAGTTGTTAGCAGTGGAGGTTATAGTTAGTATGGAGATATGGAGTGATCTTACTGCTCAGGTAGTGTGGAATAGTCAGTGAGTTGTTATTAGTAGAGGTTATAGTTAGTATGGAGATCTGGAGTGATCATACTGCTCAGGTAGTGTGGAATAGTCAGTGAGTTGTTAGCAGTTGAGCGGAGGTTATAGTTAGTAAGGAGATCTTGAGCAATCATACTGCTCAGGTAGTGTGGAATAGTCAGTGAGTTGTTAGCAGTGGATTAGAGGTTATAGTTAGTATGGAGATCTGGAGTGATCATACTTCTCAGGTAGTGTGGAATAGTCAGTGAGCTGTTAGTAGTAGAGGTTATAGTTAGTATGGAGATCTGGAGTGATCAAACTGCTCAGGTAGTGTGGAATAGTCAATGAGTTGTTAGCAGTGGAGCGGAGGTTATAGTTAGTATGGAGATCTGGAGTAATCATACTGCTCAGGTAGTGTGGTATAGTGAGTGAGTTGTTAGTAGTAGAGGTTATAGTTAGTATGGAGATCTGGAGTGATCATACTGCTCAGGTAGTGTGGAATAGTCAGTGAGTTGTTAGTAAAAGAGGTTATAGTTAGTATGGAGATCTGGAGTGATCATACTGCTCAGGTAGTGTGGAATAGTCAGTGAGTTGTTAGTAGTAGAGGTTATAGTTAGTTTGAAGATCTGGAGTGATCGTATTGCTCAGGTAGTGTGGAATAGTCAGTAAGTTGTTAGTAGTGGAGCTTATAGTTAGTATGGAGATTTGGAGTGATCATAATGCTCAGGTAGTGTGGAATAGTCAGTGAGTTGTTAGTAGTGGAGGTTATGGTTAGTATGGAGATCTGGAGTGATCATACTGCTCAGGTAGTGTGGAATAGTCAGTGAGTTATTAGTAGTGAAGTGGAGGTTATAGTTAGTAATAGTGTTGAGCGAGCACCCCGATGCTCGGGTGCTCGGGTGCTCTGACCGAGCACCCCCTGAGGCTCGAGTGCTCGGCCGAGCACCCGAGCCCCATTGCATATAATGGGGCGACACGAGCATTACACCAGGCACCCCCTGCTCTGATGAGGGGAGGCTGCCTGGTCAATGCCCCCCTTCATCTCCGCTATGCCCCCTTCATCTCCGAATGCCCCCTTCATCTCCGCAATGTCCCCCTTCATCTCCGCTATGCCCCCTTCATCTCCGCTATGCCCGTCTTCCACAATGTCCCCCTTCATCTCCGCTATGCCCCTCTTCCACAATGTGCCCCTTCATCTCCGCTATGCCCCTCTTCCACAATGTCCCCCTTCATCTCCGCAATGCCCCCTTCATCTCCGCAATGCCCCCGTACCTCCAGTCCCTGGTGGTCCAGCGGAGCGTCTTCGGATCTGTGCCCCTTCCGGCACAGATCCCCGCCACCCGAACATGGCGGGCGAGCACATGGCGGTACTCGACGAGTACCGCCATGTGCCGAGCAGAGCGATGCTCGAGCCGATCCGAGCATCGGCCGAGCACGCTCGCTCAACACTAGTTAGTAAGGAGATCTGGAGTGATCATACTGCTCAGGTAGTGTGGAATAGTCAGTGAGTTATTAGTAGTGAAGTGGAGGTTATAGTTAGTAAGGAGATCTGGAGTGATCATACTGCTCAGGTAGTGTGGAATAGTCAGTGAGTTGTTAGTAGTGAAGTGGAGGTTATACTTAGTATGGAGATCTGGAGTGATCATACTTCTCAGGTAGTGTGGAATAGTCAGTGAGTTGTTAGTAGTAGAGGTTATAGTTAGTATGGAGATCTGGAGTGATCATACTGCTCAGGTGGTGTGGAACAGTCAATGAGTTGTTAGTACTGGAGGTTATAGTTAGTATGAAGATCTGGAGTGATCATACTGCTCAGGTAGCGTGGAATAGTCAGTGAGTTGTTAGTACTGGAGGTTATAGTTAGTATGAAGATCTGGAGTGATCATACTGCTCAGGTAGCGTGGAATAGTCAGTGAGTTGTTAGTACTGGAGGTTATAGTTAGTATGAAGATCTGGATTGATCATACTGCTCAGGTAGTGTGGAATAGTCAGTGAGTTGTTCGCAGTGTAGTGGAGGTTGTAGTTAGTATGGAGATCTGGAGTGATCACACTGCTCAGGTAGTGTGGAATAGTCAGTGAGTTGTTAGCAGTGGAGGTTATAGTTAGTATGGAGATCTGGAGTAATCATACTGCTCAGGTAGTGTGGAATAGTCAGTGAGTTGTTAGTAGTGGAGATTGAAGTTAGTATGGAGATTTGTAGTGATCATACTGCTCAGGTAGTGTGGAATAGTCAGTGAGTTCTTAGTAATAGAGGTTATAGTTAGAATGGAGATCTGGAGTGATAATACTGCTCAGGTAGTGTGGAATAGTCAGTGAGTTGTTAGTAGTGGAAGTTATAGTTAGTATGGAGATCTGGAGTGATCATACTGCTCAGGTAGTGTGGAATAGTCAGTGAGTTTTTAGTACTGGAGGTTATAGTTAGTATGAAGATCTGGAGTGATCATACTGCTCAGGTAGTGTGGAATAGTCAGTGAGTTGTTCGCAGTGTAGTGGAGGTTGTAGTTAGTATGGAGATCTGGAGTGATCACACTGCTCAGGTAGTGTGGAATAGTCAGTGAGTTGTTAGCAGTGTAGTGGAGGTTGTAGTTAGTATGGAGATCTGGAGTGATCATACTGTTCAGGTAGTATGGAATAGTAAGTGAGTTGTTAGTAGTGGAGGTTATAGTTAGTATGGAGAGCAGGAGTGATCATACTGCTCAGGTAGTGTGGAATAGTCAGTGAGTTGTTATTAGTAGAGGTTATAGTTAGTATGGAGATCCGTAGTGATCATACTGCTCAGGTAGTGTGGAATAGTCAGTGAGTTGTTATTAGTAGAGGTTATAGTTAGTATGGAGATCTGGAGTGATCATACTGCTCAGGTAGTGTGGAATAGTCAGTGAGTTGTTAGTAGTGGAGGTTATAGTTAATATGGAGATTTGGAGTGATCATACTGCTCAGGTAGTGTGGAATAGTCAGTGAGTTGTTATCAGTGGATTGGAGGTAATAGTTAGTATGGAGATCTGGACTGTTCATACTGCTCAGGTAGTGTGGAATAGTCAGTGAGTTGTTAGTAGTGGAGGTTATAGTTAATATGGAGATCTGGAGTGATCATACTGCTCAGGTAGTGTGGAATAGTCAGTGAGTTGTTAGTACTGGAGGTTATAGTTAATATGGAGATTTGGAGTGATCATACTGCTCAGGTAGTGTGGAATAGTCAGTGAGTTGTTATCAGTGGATTGGAGGTAATAGTTAGTATGGAGATCTGGACTGTTCATACTGCTCAGGTAGTGTGGAATAGTCAGTGAGTTGTTAGCAGTGAAGCGGAGGTTATAGTTAGTATGGAGATCTGGAGAAATCATACTGCTCAGGTAGTGTGGAATAGTCAGTGAGTTGTTAGTAGTAGAGGTTATAGTTAGTATGGAAATCTGGAGTGATCATACTGCTCAGGTGGTGTGGAACAGTCAATGAGTTGTTAGTAGTGGAGGTTATAGTTAGTATGGAGATCTGGAGTGATCATACTGCTCAGGTAGTGTGGAATAGTCAGTGAGTTGTTAGTAATAGAGGTTATAGTTAGAATGGAGATCTGTAGTGATAATACTGCTCAGGTAGTGTGTAATAGTCAGTGAGTTGTTAGTACTGGAGGTTATAGTTAGTATGAAGATCTGGAGTGATCATACTGCTCAGGTAGCGTGGAATAGTCAGTGAGTTGTTAGTACTGGAGGTTATAGTTAGTATGAAGATCTGGAGTGATCATACTGCTCAGGTAGTGTGGAATAGTCAGTGAGTTGTTAGTAGTAGAGGTTATAGTTAGTATGGAGATCTGGAGTGATCATACTGCTCAGGTAGTGTGGAATAGTCAGTGAGTTGTTAGTAGTGGAGGTTATAGTTAGTATGGAGATCTGGAGTGATCATACTGTTCAGGTAATGTGGAACAGTCAGTGAGTTATTAGCAGTGTAGTGGAGGTTGTAGTTAGTATGGAGATCTGGAGTGATCATACTGTTCATGTAGTATGAAATAGTAAGTGAGTTGTTAGTAGTGGAGGTTATAGTTAGTATGGAGATCCGTAGTGATCATACTGCTCAGGTAGTGTGGAATAGTCAGTGAGTTGTTATTAGTAGAGGTTATAGTTAGTATGGAGATTTGGAGTGATCATACTGCTCAGGTAGTGTGGAATAGTCAGTGAGTTGTTATCAGTGGATTTGAGGTAATAGTTAGTATGGAGATCTGGACTGTTCATACTGCTCAGGTAGTGTGGAATAGTCAGTGAGTTGTTAGTAGTAGAGGTTACAGTTAGTGTGGAGATCTGAAGTGATCATACTGCTCAGGTAGTGTGGAATAGTCAGTGAGTTGTTAGCAGTGAAGCGTAGGTTATAGTTAGTATGGAGATCTGGAGTGATCATACTGCTCAAGTAGTGTAGAATAGTCAGTGAGTTGTTAGTAGTGGAGGTTATAGTTATTATGGAGATCTGGAGTGATCATACTGCTCAGGTAGTGTGGAATAGTCAGTGAGTTGTTAGCAGTGGAGGTTATTGTTAGTATGGAGATCTGGAGTGATCATACAGCTCAGGTAGTGTGAAATAGTCAATGAGTTGTTAGTAGCGGAGGTCATAGTTAGTATGGAGATCTGGAGTGATCATACTGCTCAGGTAGTGTGGAATAGTCAGTGAGTTGTTAGTAGTGGAGGTTATAGTTAGTATGGAGATCTGGAGTAATCATACTGCTCAAGTAGTGTAGAATAGTCAGTGAGTTGTTAGTAGTGGAGGTTATAGTTATTATGGAGATCTGGAGTGATCATACTGCTCAGGTAGTGTGGAATAGTCAGTGAGTTGTTAGTAGCAGAGTTATAGTTAGTATGGAGATCTGAAGTGATCATACTGCTCAGGTAGTGTGGAATAGTCAGTGAGTTGTTAGTACCAGAGTTATAGTTAGTATGGAGATCTGGAGTGATCATACAGCTCAGGTAGTGTGAGATAGTCAGTGAGTTGTTAGCAGTGGAGGTTATAGTTAGTATAGAGATCTGGAGTGATCATACTACTCAGGTAGTGTGGAATAGTCATTGATTTGTTAGCAGTGTAGGTTATAATTAGTATGGAGTTCTGGAGTGATCATACTGCTCAGGTAGCGTGGAATAGTCAGTGAGTTGTTAGCAGTGGAGCGGAGTTTATAGTTAGTATGGAGAGATGGAGTGATCATACTGCTCAGGTTTATGAACAGTTTGTTCCTTGATATCCATCTTTCAACCTCGCAGAAATCATGTTGTAACATGGCCTCAAGGTGTGATGTGTTTGAGTTTTTAGCAAGGATTATGGTGTCGGCATACATGTATATTGAAGATGATTTGCAAACCTTGGGCAGACCATTTATAAAAATAGAAAATAGAAGAGGGCCAAGAATGGAGCCTTGAGGGACTCCACTTGTTACTTTGAGCGGAAGGGAGTCATTGCCGGCAACTGACACATACTGCATTCTGTCTGATAAATAGGATCGAAAACAGTTTAGAGAATTATTACCCAGTCCTGATCTTTGGAGTTTGTTTATAATTATATTATGGTCTACTGTTTTAAAGACCTAGGCAAAATCTAGGAAAATGGCTCCTGTGAGGTCACCATTTTCCATGACCGTCTGGATTTCATTGGTTACTTTTAGGAGGGCCGTGACTGTTGAGTGATTTGGTCGAAAGCCTGATTGAAGAGGGGTGAAAAAACTGGTTTGTCGGTAATAATTATTTAGTTACACGTATACACATTTCTCTAGGATTTTGGATAAAGTGGGGAGTAATGATATTGGTCTGTCATTTGATACTACATTTTTATCCCCACTTTTGTGGATAGGCACAACTCTAGCCACCTTCCAGGATTTAGGCATATACCCTGTTGCCAAAGAGGCATTAATTAAAGATGCAATCGATTTGGCAATGACAATGGAACTGAGCTTTAATAGCATTGCTGGTGGTTTGTCAGGGCTAGATTGGGATTTCAGTTTTTCTTTGAAGAGGTGATCATATATTTCTCTTTCATTTACTGGTATGAAATTGAATTCATTTTCATAATTGGACCAGGCAACAGGTGCCAATGAATGTTCTGTAGATGGTTGAACTTCAGAGTTACCTTTGTTTTGTGTAATCAGGGTGGTGGCACATCCAACAAAGTAGCTGTTAAATGCATTGGCTATGGCTATGGGGCACTGTATTGTTTCTTTGTCTACGGTTATAGTTGATGGATGAGAATGATTAGGATGGTTATAGAGGTTTTTAATAACCTTCCAAAAGTTGGCTGGCTTTGAAATGTTACTGTTTAAGTTGTCAGTAAAATATTGTGCTTTTGCTAATTTTGTTTGTTTTGTACATGTATTCCTTTATTGCCTGTATGTAGTGTGATCATAAGCGGAGCCGTTTTGTTTAAATTTTGTCCATAAGGCATCTCTAAAACTGTATAATTGAATCAAGTCAGCTGAGACCCAGGGTAGATGTGCCCCCCTAACCCTGACCTTCCTTAGTGGGGCATGAGGATTACAGACCTGTAAGAATTCTGAGTTAAAAACCTCAATCGCTGAGTCTAGGTCTGGTATTAGATGTATTCTATGCCATGAGCAATTTCTTAAATCATTTAGGAAGGACTAGAGATTAAATTTTCTAAATGATCTCGTGAGTATGACTTTGGAACGACTTGACTGGTTTTATATTTGCGGACACAGTAAACTATGGAGTGATCACTAAACACATTTGCTAGTACACCTGAATCTTGGATTCTGCTTGTGCAAGATGAAAGGATCCAGTCTAGCAGAGTATGGTTGGATGATTTAAGATTTATGAGGGTAGGGGAGGATATTAGTTGTGATAAGTTCAATGTTTTAAACACTGAACAAAATTTTTAATTCCTGGAGTCTAGCCAATTAATATTAAAGTCTCCAAGAACCATCAGCTCACTTTTCTTGTTCTGAGTGGCAGTCTCCTTTAGGTGTTGCGCTATGTCAGATACGGTGTGTGCTGGGGTATTTGGCGGTCTGTAGATGCCAACAATTATGATTTGTTTTGGGTATGGAAGACAAATTTTGCCAGCAATGTATTCATACAAATCAGAGTTATGAGAGTCATTTAGAAGTGTAAAGTTTACTGATTCCTGTATGTATATGTTTATCCTTCCTCCTCGCTTTGTACAGTCTTTTCCAAAGCATGAGTATCCATCTATGGCAACAGCAGTATCAGGTATTTTTGGGGATAACCAGGATTCAGTAAGAATAAGAATTTTTGGTTTGTATGTGTAACACCATGCTTTTACTTCATCCATTTTGGTTAGTATACTGCGTATGTTGCAGTGCACAAAAGGGAGACCTTTTTAAAGGTGAAGTTGCCATTTATTGCTATTTGATGGCCAGGGTTGGTTTCTATGTCATTTGCCGAGGCAAGTAATAGAATGCATAAAAATGTAGTGCGTTGTTTGCGGTGGGCATATAGTGAGAGGGTGCGTCTGTTACTATAATTACTGGGGGAGGGTGAGCTTGATTTTAATACTCTCCACCAGCATTCAGAGGGAAGTGCACATGTATGCAGAAGTCCATGGTGTATTAATATGGTATGGTGAGGGTGCAGGGCATAGTTGCAGGAATAAGAGGAAATCTGTATTAATAGAGGAATGGTTAGTACAGATAGAAGTAATATCTTCATATTGGCATGCATAGAACAAGGCTTGCAGGGTACATACAGGTAGACAGAAACCAGCTGAGATTAAAAATAATTTTATACTTGTAATATTTATTTAATCTATTCTTTCCAGTTCCTCTTTATTCCTTTTTGTTTACTTGCCTGTGTTTATTTCCTGCCCACTCTCCTGTCCAACTCTCTTGTATAACTCTCCATACTTCGATAAGGTGTTACTTAGATAAGGTGGTAATACCTCTGGCAAATGCCACCCCGACATAATACCACCCCTAACTGGGCACTAACTATATACTAAATGGAGCCTCTAGGAAGACTGACTGACTGAGGGAATTCCAAATTGTTTTGCGCTGGGAGAGCCCTGAGCGCAATCAGGTGTGACACCATTAAACATCTGATAAGAAACAGACACAGAGATATACGAGCGAGATGGGGGAGGTAAGCAATATGGAGACTGGAAAAGGGTGTTATAAATGGCTAATTTTTAGTACAAAACACCAGGGGATAAACTTGTACAGGGAGATTGCATGGGGTTTGACATTCCAGTTAAATAGCCCTGGCTAGTAGATACCACACAAGAGGTTACAATTGTAAGGGGAGACTGCATGAGAATTGCTCTTCCACACAACAGGACTGGCTAGTACATATCACACAACAGGACTGGCTGGTACATACTTCGAGTAACTCCTCCTTACTTCCGCCCCGGATGTGCTTGCCAAGCACACAGAATTAGTGTCAACTTACCTCTTCTTCTTGTATTAGTGTGTGTGGGTGTGTAAAACAACACTGTTTTGACTGAAATTGGAGTCCTGTGAGTGCTGATTCTTTTTAAATATTACACGGATTTCTTGATCGTGCACCCAGGCATATTACCCTATTATCAAGAGTGTGTCCTGCAGCTTTGTTTACATATATATATATATATTCACTTGGGTCCTCAATTTATATCTGTAAATGAAGAACTCGATCCAAATGTTACCATTGGCAGAAAAAACTGCCAACGGTGGTTTTATAATCAAGGTAAACGATGCAAATGTTCAGACAACTAATGGCAGTTCAAAGCGGTCATCAAAATATCCCCCGTTGAGGCCAATACAACAGCTATCCTCAGAGCCATGCAAATGTTTGCGGTAGGGACAACGAGCAATAAACTGCAACATTTACTGGCGGAAATTTAAGACCAACTTTTTCTAGACGAACACCACACAACGCAGAGTAAAAATCACCATTGAAGAAAAGAAAAATGAGATACAGCAGATCATACAACACACACCACATAACCCAGGCATACAAAGGTCAAATATTAACCCCTGCAATGCCAAGCAAACACACCAACAAGGTCTAGACCAGTGGTTCTCAATCCCTCCATCCAAGGCACCCTAACTTGCAATCTGGATTTCCCAGGACACCCCTTGCAGTAATAAGTACGTTCCCAAGGCCTCAATGAAAGGAACAATAAATGAATATATAGTTACTAGTGTAAAAGCCTGTGTACACGGGCCAAGGTCCGGGTGATGTTAACCCTTTGAGTTCCAGGGGGTACGCAACGCATTGCTTTGCAATGCGTTGCGTACCCCTCTGGCACTCAAAGGGTTAAGAGGCCGGTCCTGCGGCCGATGCAGTCATGCACTGTAGAGACTGCCTAAAGCACAAAATGCTCCCAGCACAGAACTCCCAGCATTCCGTTCTCCCAGCATTCCGTTCTCCCAGCATTCCATGCGTTCGGGCAGTCTCTACTGTGCATGACGGCTTTTGACAAACATCCTAGCAAATTATTAAATAGGATCATTAGGTCTCTCAGTGGGAATGACAATAAGGAGAAAATTGTGCAAAATAATTCACATGAATATATATTCCAAAATAAACGTATAAGTTAATGTGAGTTAGCGCTATGAGTTTTGTTTCTTCTGTCTTTGCACATTTTTTCTCTTTCTCATTCAAGCTGCTTTTTCACTATATACTTGTAACGGAAGCTGAGAAGGGACTGTGTCTCTCCTTCTCAACGCCGGACTGGTGCCCTCGGATGCACCGGTCGAACAAATCAAAGTTCCGGTGGTCGACTCAAAGTGGCATCGAACCCTGGGATGACCGACTCTACCTCGAAGGATGCGGATACCGGAGGGGTCACGGGCTCTCGAACAATCAAACTTCGTGGAACCGGAGCAGGGAAAAGTGTTGCAGGAACCAAGGTATCACAGTGCCTGTGATTCTCTTGTCACTCTCGCTTGTGGTACACTCTGATTTGCTGAGCCGGTTTAGCCCGCCCCTGGTGACCTTTTTATGCCTGGCCTGGACACCTGTCAGATGCCCTTTCGTGGTGTTTCTGAGCCAGTATTGCTGTTGCTGTGTTCCTGTGTTCCGGATTCTTTTATATCCGACTTGGCTTGTCCTGACTACGGCAGTGTTCCTGATCGTGTTTGACCCGGCTTGTCTGCGAACCACCTCCGTTTCCTGACCTGGCTTGGCTGACGTTCCTGCTCGTGTGTGACCCGGCTTGTATGAGTACCTCCTTCGTGCTATGACCCGGCCTGGCTGACTTCCTGCTCCGTGATCGACTACCAGCCTGTTCCAGTGACCTGCCTGTTCGTGTTGTCGCCGTCGCGACATTCTTCTCCTGCTGTTGCCGTTTATCCAGCTGCCGTGTGACCACACCAGCCTTGTGCTGCCTCCGATCAGTGCAGTGTCCCGTGCTGTCTTGCAGAGCTGTGCTTTCTTCCGTGAGCCTCCGTACGCTTGCAGAGCTTCAATACCATACTGAGCCTTGTGGTTAAGCGTGCATATTAACCCTTGCAGTGCTGCTTACTCTCGCTACCTTGGTCCCCAGTATAGAGCCTCACTCGCTGTGCTACGTCTGCTGATGGCGACTCACTCTATCCTACTGCAGAGTAGTCACGTTAAGTTGGTCCGGTAGGGCGCCATTGGCTCTTGCTCTTACGTTAAGTTTACCGGTGGACTTCATCTGTGGCTTCTGGGCTCGTGTAGCAGCAAAGGGAAGGCTCAGGCTCTGGCAGGTTCTCGTTGTATACACCCGTGGGGGCTATTGGCTCTATTACCGCTATTGTTGGTCTCCGGTTATACGCCAGTGGAGGATAATTGCCAGCTCTTGCATATCAGGTCAGTCTCCGTTACGCCCGTGGGGGCTATCCACACTCGCACTCGCAGAATCAGTTTTCCAGTTGGGTACGCCCGTGGGGGCTATTTCGGATTACTGTTCTGCTTAATCCACATTTGGTCACAGATTGGCTACGGCATTTATATTTCCAGAACACTGTGTTGGCTACTTCTACTCAGCACCTCCCATTACCACCTTGGGCGTGCCAAACCTCCACATCTGAGACTGACTGATTAATGCACTTAACCCTTTGGGGACTGAACACCGTTATCTGTGCAGAGATATTGTATGTCACCTATCCTGTGTATTGATCCTTTGTGTTATATCAGTCATTACCGTGTATATATTTATTGCTGCCTGTAGAGGGCGATCATTTGCATTATTTTCTATTCAATAAAATTGTGTTTAATTTTACCAACTGGTCTGAGTGTTCTAAAAAAACGTTACACAAGGTAGCGGTAGCCAAGACGTTCGAGCGCTCCGGGCTTGACTCGAAGGTTGTAGCTTGATCAGGAAAAAGCAAGGCAGAGTCCATGTTGCCGTCTGACAGATCTGCAGTTCGGTAGCGGGATCCTGGCAGCAGACGGGCAAACGATACAGGAACCTGGCTCAGATGGGTGGCAGAGTGGCCACTTTAACCATAGGAACACAAAACTCCAAGACTCTGGTTCACTCCAAACATAACTCACACTTTTTTGAACAAATAGCACATCTTTTATACAGTATAATACAATACCACAATGGGGATGGAAAGGGCCATGTATTCTAATAATGACTTGGCCCACGAACCAATCAGACACAATAGGCAGGTTACACCGGTGACAAAAAGGCCAATGGCAGATGGGGCCAAAGGGCCAATAGCGGGTAGGGAAAAAGGGTAAATGGCAGATGGACTAACAAACATAATACTGATGAGGTTACTGTATTTGGAATACAAACATAGTTGATTAAAGTCTAGACACAGACTAAGGCTTGATTGGCGGGAATGCACATTCAGGGGACCAAGCCAGGGGTTGAAGCACGTACACACTAGATTGAATATGCGGCTTCAACTCTGGCCAATCAATATGCGCAGTGAGTCGTTCGTCGACCAATCCAGCGTCGACTCACTGCTTCCGGTTTCCCGCGCTCGAGGCGGCTTGGTGCCTCGAACACCGAACCGGGAACCCCACGATTCTACTCGGTGGCCAGGTACCCCTCGGACATACCACATACGATAATAAAACCTTCAACGTATATTAAACATACGACGTTCGAGTCCAACCATCACTAAATGTCCATAGTCTTTGGGTAAATTGTTTGAGGTCCAGATAAGGGCTCAAGTAATGTGTAGGATCCGTTACAATACTTTAATAACAATAAACGTTAAACACATAAAACTATATTTGCACATTTGTTACCACTTGTAGAGGGTTTTTTAAAGGCATGGTGTTGGCCTAGTGTTTAGGCTGTGCTGATGATAGCCTTTAAGGCAATTATTAAACCCCACGTGGCTTTTGGGAGTCGGTAGATGGGTATTATAAAGGGGACTGATGACGCTCCAGTCTTCTTGGCCTGCTGCTCGCTCTCCACAGGTCTCTAAAGCTGAGTCCTAACATGAAGTTGTTAGAATTTGTTTTTAAATATGTAAAATGTTTTTAAAATATACCCAACGCGCTATGAACAAGAAATCTCAGCTCACAAAAAATTCTTTGTCAGTGGTGTATTTAATTCAGATAGGCTAACTGTGAATAGTTAGGTATTCACCTTATATTGGGGAGCCTTGACGCAGCAGGCGGGCTTAAACATATTTTGGCTAAACTATGCAACGAAGACCCCAAATTTATCGAAGTGGTATACTATATACTTTACACAGGGTTCACATTTGAATAGTCTGTATAGTGGAGAGCAGATTTGTTTTGTTTTGGGTTTCTGTTTAGGCATCGGCCTAGTTTTGGAAGCTTGGAGAACTCCTTCATTACGTGCTGCTATCTGTATTTATTCCCTTGGGTCCTCAAATTATATTTGTAAATTAAATGTATCTGCCTCTCCCATCTGTGTCTCCTCCTCTCCCCTCCTCCTCCATGTATCTGCCTCTCCCATCTGTGTGTCCTCCTCTCCCCTCCTCCTCCATGTATCTGCCTCTCCCATCTGTGTGTCCTCCTCTCCCCTCCACCTCCACGTATCTGCCTCTCCCATCTGTGTGTCCTCCTCTCCCCTCCACCTCCACGTATCTGCCTCTCCCATCTGTGTGTCCTCCTCTCCCTTCCACCTCCATGTATCTACCTCTCCCATCTGTGTGTCCTCCTCTACTCTCCACCTCCATATATCTGCCTCTCCCATATATGTGTCCTCCTCTCCCTTCCTCCTCCATGTATCTTCCTCTCCCATCTGTGTGTCCTCCTCTCCCCTCCACCTCCATGTATCTGCCTCTCCCATCTATGTGTCCTCCTCTCCCCTCCTCCTCCATGTATCTGCTTCTCCCATCTGTGTGTCCTCCTCTCCCCTCCACCTCCACGTATCTGCCTCTCCCATCTGTGTGTCCTCCTCTCCCCTCCTCCTCCATGTATCTGCCTCTACCATCTGTGTGTCCTCCTCTCCCCTCCACCTCCACGTATCTGCCTCTCCCATTTGTGTGTCCTCCTCTCCCTTCCTCCTCCATGTATCTGCCTCTCCCATCTGTGTGTCCTCCTCTCCCCTCCACCTCCGTGTATCTGCCTCTCCCATCTGTGTGTCCTCCTCTCCCCTCCACCTCCACGTATCTGCCTCTCCCATCTGTGTGTCCTCCTCTCCCCTCCACCTCCACGTATCTGCCTCTCCCATCTGTGTGTCCTCCTCTCCCTTCCACCTCCATGTATCTACCTCTCCCATCTGTGTGTCCTCCTCTACTCTCCACCTCCATATATCTGCCTCTCCCATATATGTGTCCTCCTCTCCCTTCCTCCTCCATGTATCTTCCTCTCCCATCTGTGTGTCCTCCTCTCCCCTCCACCTCAGTGTATCTGCCTCTCCCATCTGTGTGTCCTCCTCTCCTCTCCACCTCCATGTATCTGCCTCTCCCATCTGTGTGTCCTCCTCTCCCCTCCTCCCCCCTGTATCTGCCTCTCCCATCTGTGTGTCTTCCTCTCCCCTCCACCTCCATGTATCTGCCTCTCCCATCTGTGTGTCCTCCTCTTCCCTCCACCTCCATATATCTGCCTCTCTCATCTGTGTGTCTTCCTCTCCCCTCCACCTCCATCTATCTACCTCTCCCATCTGTGTGTCTTCCTCTCCCCTCCACCTCGATGTATCTGCCTCTCTCATCTGTGTCTCCTCCTCTCCCCTCCACCTCCATCTATCTACCTCTCCCATCTGTGTGTCTTCCTCTCCCCTCCACCTCCATGTATCTGCCTCTCTCATCTGTGTGTCCTCTTCTCCCCTCCACCTCCACGTATCTGCCTCTCCCATCTGTGTGTCTTCCTCTCCCTTCCACCTCCGTGTATCTGCCTCTCCCATCTGTGTGTCCTCTTCTCCCCTCCACCTCCACGTATCTGCCTCTCCCATCTGTGTGTCTTCCTCTCCCTTCCACCTCCGTGTATCTGCCTCTCTCATCTGTGTGTCCTCTTCTCCCCTCCACCTCCACGTATCTGCCTCTCCCATCTGTGTGTCTTCCTCTCCCTTCCACCTCCATGTATCTGCCTCTCTCATCTGTTTGTCCTCTTCTCCCCTCCACCTCCACGTATCTGCCTCTCCCATCTGTGTGTCTTCCTCTCCCTTCCACCTCCGTGTATCTGCCTCTCTCATCTGTGTGTCTTCCTCTCCCTTCCTCCTCCATGTATCTGCCTCTCCCATCTGTGTGTCCTCTTCTCCCCTCCACCTCCGTGTATCTGCCTCTCCCATCTGTGTGTCCTCTTCTCCCCTCCACCTCCATGTATCTGCCTCTCCCATATATGTGTCCTCCTCTCCCCTCCACCTCCATGTTTCTGCCTCTCCCATCTGTGTGTCTTCCTCTCCCCTCCACCTCCATGTATCTGCGTCTCCCATCTGTGTCTCCTCCTCTCCCCTCCACCTCCATGTTTCTGCCTCTCCCATCTGTGTCTCCTCCTCTCCCCTCCACCTCCATGTATCTGCCTCTCCCATATGTGTGTCCTCCTCTCCCCTCCACCTCCATGTATCTACCTCTCCCATCTGTGTGTCCTCCTCTCCCCTCCACCTTCATGTTTCTGACGCTCCCATCTGTGTGTCCTCCTCTCCCCTTCTCCTCCATGTATCTGCCTCTCCCATCTGTGTGTCCTCCTCTCCCCTCCACCTCCATCTATCTGCCTCTCCCATCTGTGTGTCCTCCTCTCCCCTCCACCTCCATCTATCTGCCTCTCCCATCTGTGTGTCCTCCTCTCCCCTCCACCTCCATCTATCTGCCTCTCCCATCTGTGTGTCCTTCTCTCCCCTTCACCTCTATGTTTCTGCCTCTCCCATCTGCGTGTATTTACCTCTCTCATCTGTGTGTCCTCCTTTCCCCTCCACCTCCATGTATCTACCTCTCCCATCTGTGTGTCCTCCTCTCCCGTCCTCCTCCATGTATCTGCCTCTCCCATCTGTGTCTCCTCCTCTCCCCTCCACCTCCATGTATCTGCCTCTCCCATCTGTGTGTCTTCCTCTCCCCTCCACCTCCATGTATCTGCCTCTCCCACCTGTTTATTCCTCTCCTCTCCACCTCCACGTATCTGCCTCTCCCATCTGTGTGTCTTCCTCTCCCCTCCTCCTCCCTGTATCTGCCTCTCCCATCTGTGTCTTCCTCTCCCCTCCACCTCCATGTATCTGCCTCTCCCATCTGTGTGTCCTCCTCTCCCCTCCACCTCCATGTATCTGCCTCTCCCATCTGTGTATTCCTCTCCCCTCCACCTCCACGTATCTGCCTCTCCCATCTGTGTGTCTTCCTCTCCCCTCCTCCTCCCTGTATCTGCCACTCCCATCTGTGTCTTCCTCTCCCCTCCACCTCCATCTATCTGCCTCTCTCATCTGTGTGTCTTCCTCTCCCCTCCACCTCCATGTATCTGCCTCTCCCATCTGTGTGTCCTCCTCTCCCCTCCACCTCCATCTATCTACCTCTCCCATCTGTGTGTCTTCCTCTCCCTTCCTCCTCCATCTATCTGCCTCTCCCATCTGTGTGTCTTCCTCTCCCTTCCTCCTCCATGTATCTGCCTCTACCATCTGTGTGTCCTCTTCTCCCCTCCACCTCCATCTATCTGCCTCTCTCATCTGTGTGTCTTCCTCTCCCCTTCACCTCCATCTATCTGCCTCTCCCATCTGTGTGTCTTCCTCTCCCTTCCTCCTCCATGTATCTGCCTCTCCCATCTGTGTGTCCTCCTCTCCCCTCCACCTCCATGTATCTACCTCTCCCATCTGTGTGTCTTCCTCTCCCTTCCACCTCCATGTATCTGCCTCTCTCATCTGTGTCTCCTCCTCTCCCCTCCACCTCCATGTATCTGCCTCTCCCATCTGTGTGTCTTCCTCTCCCTTCCTCCTCCATGTATCTGCCTCTCCCATCTGTGTGTCCTCTTCTCCCCTCCACCTCCATCTATCTGCCTCTCTCATCTGTGTGTCTTCCTCTCCCCTCCACCTCCATCTATCTGCCTCTCCCATCTGTGTGTCTTCCTCTCCCTTCCTCCTCCATGTATCTGCCTCTCCCATCTGTGTGTCCTCCTCTCCCCTCCACCTCCATGTATCTGCCTCTCCCATCTGTGTCTCCTCCTCTCCCCTCCTACTCCATGTATCTGCCTCTCCCATATGTGTGTCCTCCTCTCCCCTCCATCTCCGTGTATTTACCTCTCCCATCTGTGTCTCCTCCTCTCCCCTCCTACTCCATGTATCTGCCTCTACCATCTGTGTGTCCTCCTCTCCCCTCCTCCTCCATGTATCTGCCTCTCCCATCTGTGTGTCCTCCTCTCCCCTCCTCCTCCATGTATCTGCCTCTCCCATCTGTGTGTCTTCCTCTCCCCTCCTCTTCCATGTATCTGCCTCTCCCATCTATGTGTCCTCCTCTCCCTTCCTCCTCCATGTATCTGCCTCTCCCATCTGTGTGTCTTCCTCTCCCCTCCTCCTCCATGTATCTGCCTCTCCCATCTATGTGTCCTCCTCTCCCCTCCACCTCCATGTATCTGCTTCTTCCATCTGTGTGTCCTCCTCTCCCCTCCTCCTCCATGTATCTGCCTCTCCCATCTGTGTGTCTTCCTCTCCCCTCCTCCTCCATGTATCTGCCTCTCCCATCTATGTGTCCTCCTCTCCCCTCCTCCTCCATGTATCTGCTTCTCCCATCTGTGTGTCCTCCTCTCCCCTCCACCTCCACGTATCTGCCTCTCCCATCTGTGTGTCCTCCTCTCCCCTCCTCCTCCATGTATCTGCCTCTCCCATCTGTGTGTCCTCCTCTCCCCTTCACCTCCACGTATCTGCCTCTCCCATATGTGTGTCCTCCTCTCCCTTCCTCCTCCATGTATCTGCCTCTCCCATCTGTGTGTCCTCCTCTCCCCTCCACCTCCGTGTATCTGCCTCTCCCATCTGTGTGTCCTCCTCTCCCCTCCACCTCCACGTATCTGCCTCTCCCATCTGTGTGTCCTCCTCTCCCCTCCACCTCCACGTATCTGCCTCTCCCATCTGTGTGTCCTCATCTCCCTTCCACCTCCATATATCTGACTCTCCCATATATGTGTCCTCCTCTCCCTTCCTCCTCCATGTATCTTCCTCTCCCATCTGTGTGTCCTCCTCTCCCCTCCACCTCAGTGTATCTGCCTCTCCCATCTGTGTGTCCTCCTCTCCTCTCCACCTCCATGTATCTGCCTCTCCCATCTGTGTGTCCTCCTCTCCCCTCCTCCCCCCTGTATCTGCCTCTCCCATCTGTGTGTCTTCCTCTCCCCTCCACCTCCATGTATCTGCCTCTCCCATCTGTGTGTCCTCCTCTTCCCTCCACCTCCATGTATCTGCCTCTCCCATCTGTGTGTCTTCCTCTCCCCTCCACCTCCATGTATCTGCCTCTCCCATCTGTGTGTCCTCCTCTTCCCTCCACCTCCATGTATCTGCCTCTCTCATCTGTGTGTCTTCCTCTCCCCTCCACCTCCATCTATCTACCTCTCCAATCTGTGTGTCTTCCTCTCCCCTCCACCTCCATGTATCTGCCTCTCTCATCTGTGTCTCCTCCTTCCCCTCCACCTCCATCTATCTACCTCTCCCATCTGTGTGTCTTCCTCTCCCCTCCACCTCCATGTATCTGCCTCTCTCATCTGTGTGTCCTCTTCTCCCCTCCACCTCCACGTATCTGCCTCTCCCATCTGTGTGTCTTCCTCTCCCTTCCACCTCCGTGTATCTGCCTCTCTCATCTGTGTGTCCTCTTCTCCCCTCCACCTCCACGTATCTGCCTCTCCCATCTGTGTGTCTTCCTCTCCCTTCCACCTCCGTGTATCTGCCTCTCCCATCTGTGTGTCCTCTTCTCCCCTCCACCTCCACGTATCTGCCTCTCCCATCTGTGTGTCCTCCTCTCCCCTCCTCCTCCATGTATCTGCCTCTCCCATCTGTGTGTCCTCCTCTCCCCTCCACCTCCACGTATCTGCCTCTCCCATTTGTGTGTCCTCCTCTCCCTTCCTCCTCCATGTATCTGCCTCTCCCATCTGTGTGTCCTCCTCTCCCCTCCACCTCCGTGTATCTGCCTCTCCCATCTGTGTGTCCTCCTCTCCCCTCCACCTCCACGTATCTGCCTCTCCCATCTGTGTGTCCTCCTCTCCCCTCCACCTCCACGTATCTGCCTCTCCCATCTGTGTGTCCTCCTCTCCCTTCCACCTCCATGTATCTACCTCTCCCATCTGTGTGTCCTCCTCTACTCTCCACCTCCATATATCTGCCTCTACCATATATTTGTCCTCCTCTCCCTTCCTCCTCCATGTATCTTCCTCTCCCATCTGTGTGTCCTCCTCTCCCCTCCACCTCAGTGTATCTGCCTCTCCCATCTGTGTGTCCTCCTCTCCTCTCCACCTCCATGTATCTGCCTCTCCCATCTGTGTGTCCTCCTCTCCCCTCCTCCCCCCTGTATCTGCCTCTCCCATCTGTGTGTCTTCCTCTCCCCTCCACCTCCATGTATCTGCCTCTCCCATCTGTGTGTCCTCCTCTTCCCTCCACCTCCATGTATCTGCCTCTCTCATCTGTGTGTCTTCCTCTCCCCTCCACCTCCATGTATCTGCCTCTCTCATCTGTGTCTCCTCCTCTCCCCTCCACCTCCATCTATCTACCTCTCCCATCTGTGTGTCTTCCTCTCCCCTCCACCTCCATGTATCTGCCTCTCTCATCTGTGTGTCCTCTTCTCCCCTCCACCTCCACGTATCTGCCTCTCCCATCTGTGTGTCTTCCTCTCCCTTCCACGTCCGTGTATCTGCCTCTCTCATCTGTGTGTCCTCTTCTCCCCTCCACCTCCACGTATCTGCCTCTCCCATCTGTGTGTCTTCCTCTCCCTTCCACCTCTGTGTATCTGCCTCTCCCATCTGTGTGTCCTCTTCTCCCCTCCACGTCCACGTATCTGTCTCTCCCATCTGTGTGTCTTCCTCTCCCTTCCACCTCTGTGTATCTGCCTCTCTCATCTGTGTGTCCTCTTCTCCCCTCCACCTCCAC
Source organism: Rhinophrynus dorsalis (assembly GCA_037306005.1). Lineage (NCBI taxonomy): Eukaryota > Metazoa > Chordata > Amphibia > Anura > Rhinophrynidae > Rhinophrynus > Rhinophrynus dorsalis. Next base: position 3,104,855 of record CM074719.1, read on the forward strand.
GTATCTGCCTCTCCCATCTGTGTGTCTTCCTCTCCCTTCCACCTCCATGTATCTGCCTCTCTCATCTGTTTGTCCTCTTCTCCCCTCCACCTCCACGTATCTGCCTCTCTCATTTGTGTGTCTTCCTCTCCCTTCCACCTCCGTGTATCTGCCTCTCTCATCTGTGTGTCTTCCTCTCCCTTCCTCCTCCATGTATCTGCCTCTCCCATCTGTGTGTCCTCTTCTCCCCTCCACCTCCGTGTATCTGCCTCTCCCATCTGTGTGTCCTCTTCTCCCCTCCACCTCCATGTATCTGCCTCTCCCATATATGTGTACTCCTCTCCCCTCCACCTCCATGTTTCTGCCTCTCCCATCTGTGTGTCTTCCTCTCCCCTCCACCTCCATGTATCTGCGTCTCCCATCTGTGTCTCCTCCTCTCCCCTCCACCTCCATGTTTCTGCCTCTCCCATCTGTGTCTCCTCCTCTCCCCTCCACCTCCATGTATCTGCCTCTCCCATATGTGTGTCCTCCTCTCCCCTCCACCTCCATGTATCTACCTCTCCCATCTGTGTGTCCTCCTCTCCCCTCCACCTTCATGTTTCTGACGCTCCCATCTGTGTGTCCTCCTCTCCCCTTCTCCTCCATGTATCTGCCTCTCCCATCTGTGTGTCCTCCTCTCCCCTCCACCTCCATCTATCTGCCTCTCCCATCTGTGTGTCCTCCTCTCCCCTCCACCTCCATCTATCTGCCTCTCCCATCTGTGTGTCCTCCTCTCCCCTCCACCTCCATCTATCTGCCTCTCCCATCTGTGTGTCCTCCTCTCCCCTCCACCTCCATCTATCTGCCTCTCCCATCTGTGTGTCCTCCTCTCCCCTCCACCTCTATGTATCTGCCTCTCTCATCTGTGTGTCCTCCTCTCCCTTCCACCTCCATGTTTCTGTCTCTCCCATCTGCGTGTATTTACCTCTCCCATCTGTGTGTTCTCCTTTCCCCTCCACCTCCATGTATCTGCCTCTCCCATCTGTGTGTCCTCCTCTCCCCTCCACCTTATGTATCTGCCTCTCCCATCTGTGTGTCCTCCTCTCCCCTCCACCTCCATGTATCTGCCTCTCTCATCTGTGTGTCTTCCTCTCCCCTCCACCTCCATCTATCTACCTCTCCCATCTGTGTGTCTTCCTCTCCCCTCCACCTCCATGTATCTGCCTCTCTCATCTGTGTGTCCTCTTCTCCCCTCCACCTCCGTGTATCTGCCTCTCCCATCTGTGTGTCCTCTACTCCCCTCCACCTCCATATATCTGCCTCTCCCATATATGTGTCCTCCTCTCCCCTCCACCTCCATGTTTCTGCCTCTCCCATCTGTGTGTCTTCCTCTCCCCTCCACCTCTATGTTTCTGCCTCTCCCATCTGCGTGTATTTACCTCTCCCATCTGTGTGTCCTCCTTTCCCCTCCACCTCCATGTATCTGCCTCTCCTATCTGTGTGTCTTCCTCTCCCCTCCATCTCCATGTATCTGCCTCTCCCATATGTGTCTCCTCCTCTCCCCTCCACCTCCATGTATCTGCCTCTCCCATATGTGTGTTCTCCTCTCCCCTCCACCTCCATGTTTCTGAGTCTCCCATCTGTGTGTCCTCCTCTCCCCTTCTGCTCCATGTATCTGCCTCTCCCATCTGTGTGTCCTCCTCTCCCCTCCACCTCCATGTATCTGCCTCTCCCATCTGTGTGTCCTCCTCTCCCCTCCACCTCCATCTATCTGCCTCTCCCATCTGTGTGTCCTCCTCTCCCCTTCTGCTCCATGTATCTGCCTCTCCCATATGTGTGTCCTCCTCTCCCCTCCACCTCCATGTATCTACCTCTCCCATCTGTGTGTCCTCCTCCTCTCTCCTCCATCTCCATGTATCTGCCTCTCCCAATACAAATTAGTATTGTGTGTGTAATTTCAGGCTCCCGTACCTTACCGCCAAACGACCAGATAAACCGATGTGGAATTGAAAAGACAGGCACCCAGAAAGACAAACACAATACTGGATTGGCACTAATGCCTCTACGTAAAGGTGCGCCTCTAAATACACCAAAGGGTCTGAATTCATTCTATCAACCTAAAATGTCAATGAGAAGCACAACAAAAAACAAAATGCAAATTAGATACAGAAGGCTGGCAATCAAACAACTCCAATCCAATCTTGTTATACTCAATACAACAGTCCTTAGAACATTTCCCAGATGTATCTCCGCTATGTAGGTTTGGATGCCCTATGATGCACCATCTGCAGAAAGAAAATACATAAAGAAAAGCCGGCACAGAAGATTCCTCTGAGTGTAGTATTTAAATGACTTTATCTGGGTCTCCTCCTTCACCATGGTGCTCTCTTAAGAAATGGTACTCACATATTTATGAGGCTTTTACTCAGGGAATATATTCTTTGTTTTTCTCCACCAGTCTGTATCCATTGCTCACCACGACCCAGGCTAATATGGGGCTTTATTAGGGAACCACTCCATAGCGGCTACCACCCCACTAAGAAAGTTACTTTAACACCCGAAAAATTTGAGGATACTAGGGATACTGGGAGTATATTAAATGAATTAATACCAAAAAATCAGAGCACCACAAAGTTTACTATGGAAGGCACAAAGATTTATTGTAAAAATTCCATCCCACTCACTTTCTGAAGAAGTGGCAAGCTGCCACGAAACGCATAGAGCTGAGGTACAGTGTGTAGTGCATTTTTTTTTAATTTGTTTTAAATACTTTTGCAAGTAGTGTGTTTTTATTATTTTCTACTTTTTCTCATAATGAGAACTATTGTGTGTTGGATGGCATTTTTACAATAAACCTTTGTGTCTTCCACAGTAACCTTTATGGTGCTCTGATTTTTTGGTAATAATTAACATTATATACACCCAGTTTCCCTAGGATACTCAAATGTTTCAGGTGTTAAGGGGTTAAGGTAACTTACTTAGTGGAGTGGTAGTCCCTATGGAGTGGTTCCTTAATACAGCCCCATATTAACCTGGATTGTGGTGAGAAGTGGATACAGTCTGGTGGAGAAAAACAAAGATATATTCCCTGAGTACAAGCTTCATAAATTTGTAAGTACTATTTCTTAAAGGGATAGTAATACTTCGTTTTAACTTTATTTTATTTTGTAGGCATTAAAAAAGCATGAAGAACGATATAAGTCTTATCTCTCAAACCTTTATGGTTTGAGAGATATTCACAAGCAAAGTTTCCCCTCCCGTCCCTTTTACCTAGTGTAAGTCATCTCTTCTCAGATGTGGAATCCAGTCCATAGACCAGACAGATAACAGCAGGGGACAATCTTCTTCCTATGAGAACAATGAAAGCCCTGCCCCCCTTGACAAGTTTTTCAGCTTTTTCCCTTATCTTAATTGAAGATTGTCCCTCTCTGCAGTCTACCTGGGCACCTCCCTTCTGATCTGGTTGGACAGGGAAGGGATACTTTGTGAATATCTCTTAAACCATAAAGGTTTGAGAGATAAGACTTATATAATTCTTCGTGTTTTTTTAATGCCTACAAAATAATATAAAGTTAAAACGAAGTATTACTATCCCTTTAAGAGAGCACCATGGTGAAGGTGGAGGCCCAGATAAAGTAATTTAAATACTGCACTCAGAGGAATCTTCTGAGCCAGGTTTTCTTTTTGTACAAATACACACACAGGTAAATATGCGCACACACACAGGTACACACACACACACACACACACACACACACACACACACACACACATGTATACACAAGCACACACACACACGTGTCTATATCACCTACCATATACGGAGGACTGAAGGGCACAGATCAGCAGGACACAAAGCAGCCACATTGTCCTTCGGCCGTGCGATATGAAAGTGATGAAGGATTTTACAGATAGGGAAGTGATAGAGGAAGGAAGGAGCGCTGTGTTCAAGCAGACAGATTTAGTAATGTCTCTACACTGCTGGTGTGAGAGGGAACTATGAGCTGGGTAATAATTATTTATCTGGAGCCTGGGCTGTCTGTATGTAAACTCACTGGGTCCAGTCAATGGCAGTTTCCTCTTGTATCTAACATTTATCTCAATAACAAGGTTTGATAAGGGCCATAGGCAGCTTCAGCATTTTATTCCACAGTATTGTTGACAGTACCCCAGATTTACCAACCTCAGATTTCACTCCAGGGTCCAGTAGGTTCTCGTTACACCCGTGTAAATCTCCTTCCACATGGCCAATACTAAAGCTGGTGATGCCACCTGTTGTGTGTGCCCATGTTGGACTAAGGCACCTTTCACACTGACGATTATTGCCTCGTGTGAATGCATCAAAGACTAGCAATCTAGACCCTTACCGCGTTCACTCAGGAACACAGTAAATATGCGGTGAGGACGGTCTGCACTGCAGATTATGAACATTGTGATACTCGTCATGTCATCCAATGAACAAATGACCAGTGTGGACACCAGACAATAATACTGGCACAAAGACCCATAGACCAGCCATCATACTCCAGTTTGCAGTTTGGTGGTGGAATGCAGGAGAAGGGGAATGATAGGACATAGGACAGGGCTGTGGCAGGTCTGTATCCCCTGTGACAGAGCAATTTACACAATGAAAATAGATACACAATAACTATACTGAGATCTCATGTAACCCTTAATTATGATATGAGGGTCTGAGAAACGAGAAATGTAATGAAAAAACAGAAAAGCTAACCCTGAAATACTAGCATTCAACATCCGCTCAGGAGGATAAGGGTTATCATGAAACAGGACATAAAGTAGTTACAGGTTAACTTTTAGTGATTCATTAGAGAAGGGGCTAATCCTATGAAGTGTTACCGGGATGTTATTCCCGCTTGCATCATAATAAAAATACAAAATAAAACTGGATAAACATGGCTTATACAGTCAATAGCCTGGTCTTGTATATATGTGTCAGTGAATGTGATATCATAGAGGAACTGTACAGCTTAACATGATGAAGATAGCTTAAAACCAAAGTCTTATACCACAGTTGTCACAGTTTGTTAAGACTGTCAGACGCAAGGTTAGGTAAAAACACAACTTTATTGAAATTAAGATTAAGATAATCCCATAAGATTTTAAACACATACATACAATACATTTAATGAACAATACAGACTCTACCGGTCTTGCCAATATACCAGGCAAGACAGTCTGAGCAGTAAGGAATACAAGGCTCTACCGGCTCTACCGGCCTTGCCAAAATACCGGGCAAGGCAGCCTAACGGACACCCAAGTAGTAGGCTCTACCGGCCTTGCCAAAATACCGGGCAAGGCAGCCTAACTCAATACTTAAGGACATAGGCTCTACTGGCCTTGCCAATACCGGGTAAGGCAACCTGAGGATGGAATAATGTAAAAGGTTCTACTGGCCTTACCAATATACCGGGCAAGGCAGCCCAAAGGAGTACCAATATAGGCTCTACCGGCCTTGCCAATACCGGGTAAGGCAACCTCAGGATGGAAACGTAAGGTTCTACCGGCCTTACCAATATACCGGGCAAGGCAGCCCAAAGAAGCAGTTATCAATCACAGTGATCTAAATAGCTGTCAGATGGCAATGACAGTCAATAGTAATCGATAGACTGCAAGATCAATGGTTTACCTTGGTAGTCTGTACACTGTATTACTCATGTACTGAAGGACTACTAGCTGTCTAGTACTGGACAGCGCACAGTGAATCAAAAGACTACCGGTGTAGCGAGACAAGGAAGTAAACCAGTGCCCTCCCGTTGGGAACCTTCAGCAAGACATAGATTAACCCACAGGTCATGGAGCGAACCAACACCCAAGCGTTGGTATAATACAAGATATAGTGTAGCTTAACGGTGGAGGGAACCAGCGTCCGCACGTTGGGTACCAACAGACTGTATAATATAGCCAGAAGGCTTAAGGAGCGAACCAGCATCCGCACGCTGTGACCAACAAACAGTATAGTATAACCATAAGGCTTATGGAGCAAACCAGCGTCCGCACGCTGGGACCAACAGACAATATAGTAAAGCCGCAAGGCCTGTGGAGTGAATCAACGCCCGCACGCTGTAACCAACTGACAGTATAGTATAGCCGCAAGGCTAGAGGAGCGAACCAGTGTCCGCACGCTGGGACCAACAGGTAGTATAGTATAGCCGCAAGACTTGTGGAGCAACCCAGCATCCGCACGCTGGGACTGACAGGCAGTAAAGTATAGCCGCAAGGCTATGGAGCGAATCAGCGTCCGCATACTGTAACCAACAACCAGTATTGTATAGCCGCAAGGCTTATGGAGCAACCCGACGTCCGCACGCTGGGACTACCAGACAGTATATTATAGCCGCAAGGCTCATGGAACGAATCAGCGTCCGCACGCTGTAACCAACAACCAGTATAGTATAGCCGCAAGGCTTGTGGAGCGAACCAGCGTCCGCACGCTGGAAACCAACAGAGAATGTCACCAAAGCGACCGAAGCAGAAAGTCGCCACAGACGCAGGAACCAGACCAGGAGACGAACAGGAACCAGCAAGGACAATGAACCTGATCAGGAGCGGCAACGAAGACGGGCAGCAGGAAGCAGCAACCTCTGAAGACTCAACCGGAACCGGCACTGGAACCTGCAGACAGGAGACTCAGGAACAGGATGAAATCAGGAACTCAGGAACACAGCAAGGCCCAATAAGCTTCTGAGCATGGTGGAAGTGGTTGCTATCAGAGACACCACGAAAGGGCAACCAGAGGGTGCCCAGACACAGTTTAAATAGGCAATATGAGACGGGCTAAAGGCAGACAGCCAATGGGAGCCCCCTACCGGTAATAGACATAGAAATGCAGCAATCACGGGCACCGTGATAACAGTAGTCACACCATGCAGCTCACTGGCACAAACAACGAATGATGATTACCAGACCTCAGGGTTTGACCCAAATCTCAGGGTGAATGGCCAAATTCTCACGGAGAGTCCAGTATTAACTACTTGTCATGGTTACCCAGAGATGTTCAGAAGTCAGTACGGTATAGATAAATGCAATTTATTAAAATATAAGTAAGATTGTACACAATCGTAATATAGCAAGAATAAGCAGATGGTCACAAGCCAGCAAGCACTTTTATCAGAAATAGTAGGTGTAATGGATCCTACCCATTACTTGAGCCCTTGTCTGGCCATAAATTTGTTTAGCCAAAGACTGTGGACATTTTGCCCTGTTTGGACTCTGTGTTGTGTCCTGGCATACAAACTGGCCACCCATTGCCCTAGCTAAAAAGACTTATGTTCATAGCCTTTGGTTCATGTACTGTCGAATGGTCTATGTTTAATGTATTGTTGTGGTCAAGGGATTACACATACACCGACTACCAGTCGGAGGGTACCAGCGCGGTATGTGATCAGCGCCACCGGATCGAACGTTCGTGGCGGGGGCAAGAGGTGAAAGCTGGGTCACTCGATACCCTGCAGTACACATGCAAATATCTTCCATAGCCTAAGCTGGGGAACCATAGTTGGAGCAGGGCATTCAAAGTAGTCAAACAAAGGCTCCAACCTTGGACCACTGTCCCTAAGATGTGTATTGTAGCTACTCCAGCCATTTGACTATGTGTACTGTAGCTAGACCCCCTGCTGTGTGTTAATTAAGCCATTGTGAACTGCAGTCAGACCCCCTGCCGTGTGGTAATTAATTCAAGCCCTCAAGTCTTTGTTCATCAATCATGTCTGAGTTATTGTCTGTGTTAAGACCATCTGTTGCTGGCCTTTGATGTGCTGTGATTGAATCATGTTCCCCATTGTACCTGGTTTCCCCATGAGTTTCAATGTAAGATTTGTGTATAAATATGTGTGGTTTGTGTCAATAAAAAGAGAGTTACTTTTGTAGTGAACAAGAGTCCTGGAGTCTTATGTTATCATGGTATTAAAGTGGCCACTCTGACGCCCATCTGAGCTGAGTATCCTGCGTCGTTCGACCGTCTGCTGCCAGCATCCTGCAACCCAACTTTGGATGCTGTCAGGCGGCAACGTGGACTCTTCCCTGCTTCTTCAAGTTCCTGTGATCCTTTGATTCGAGCTACGGAGTGCTCAAATCTGCTTGGCGACCGCTACCTTTGTTCCTGCTACACTTTCCCTGTTTGTCGTAGCCCGGGAGTAGAGGCCTTACTCTATATTGCCTGGTGTTCCAGCCTGCGACACTCGCCTACTCGTGAGCTCTGTCGACCGCTCCTCGAACCGTATCCTTCAAAGTAGAGTTGACTACACAGGGGTTCGACGCCACTTCGAGTTTATCTGCTCGACCGGTGCATCCGATGGCACCAGTCTGGTGTTGAGAAGGATAGACCCTGGAATGACGGCGGAAGGTGACGCCATCCCTTCGTAGCTTCCGTTACACTGGTGACAGCGGTGAGATTTCTCCTTCTTTTTATCGGGTGCAGCAATTGAGACATGGCGGATGAAGCAGTGCTGGCAGACACTCTGGGGGCATATGATGACCGCTACAGTACCATCCGATTACGGTGGTGGACCCGGCTGGGCAATGTTATCTACGACTTCGTCCCAGAGTTGGATGCGTGCATTACAGAGGAGCTCAGAGTACAGGAGGAGTACTGGGACTTTGTTAAACACCTGGACCAGGAATACGGATCTGAGGGCCTCTTCGACTGGTGCCCAGCCCGCATGCGATGTGATATCCAAGGGCTGGTATGGAACGCATACCACATGGACTCTACTTTTGGGTGCCCTGACTCCAGCAGATACTGGGAGATCCAGGACAAGAGATAGGACCGTTTTGGGGGATACATTCTTGGGGACTGCCAGGAAAATTTGGACATTCTGGCAGGATGTGAATGGGACCTGGAGCAACTATATGCTGGGTTCATTCAAGAGGTCCAGGAATCCCAAAGAGAGGAAGAAGACTGGGGGGGTAACGCATCTGAGGAGTAATTCAGTGAAGAGGATGTCCTAGATGAGATTGCCCCTGTTCACTCCACACTGCTGGGTGGGAATCCGCTTCTCACCAGTGACCTTTGTGTTGCCCCTACATCAGGGAGTTGGACAACGGTCCTCCCTGGTACCACTTTGCCCCTGGAATGTGTTTTTCCTGATCTGAGGAGTGGAAATTTGTTCCTCCTTAGCCACGAGGATGCCTCTGCATCAAGGGATGGGACAAGCGTCTCCCCTGATAGGCATGTTGCCCCTTCCCCTGTTTTCCCAGCTGCAGTGGATGAGACGCAGGTCCCCACCAGCAGCAATATTATATCCCAACTGATGGGTGGGAGATAGCCCATCATCCCCTGTGAACCCCCTGCTGTGGTGAGTGGGAGAGAGCTCACCAACAGACCTAAGAAGATGGCCCCTTTGTTGTGGGAAACTGTCCTGGAGAAGGAGCAATGTGTGCTCTCCAGGGCCACGGATGATGCCGCCTTGAGGAATGGGACTGCGGTCTTCCTCAAGGCAGAGAAGGGCCCTGCAGCTTGTGGCCTGAAAAAAGAGGACCCCAGTGGACTGCAGGAGAGAAGTGCTGTAGGAGTGAGCTCACCAGAGCCTTGGAAACTCCTGCTGTGGTGAAGGAGGCGCAGGTCCCCACCAGCAGCCTCAGTCCATTCCCCATTGCTGTTGCCCTGGAGAAGGAGAAGAATGTGTTCTCCAGGTGTGTGGATAAGATTGCCAGGAGGATTGGGAGTGCCTTCCTCCTCAAGAGAAGAAATGGCCCTGATGTTGGGGACCAGGAAGAAAAGGAGCCCAGCGGACTGCCCCCATGCAGTGCTGATGCCCCTTTTGCTGTCCCTATGGACTGTGACCTGGTGGGTGGGAGCGAGCCCACCAGCCCCTGTGTGACCCCTGGCCTGGTGGATGGGAGCAAACCCACCAGGCCCTGTGAACCCCTGGCTGTGATGAGTGGGCCAGCAGTCCTCATCAACAGCCCACCACTTGTTGCCCTTTACCCTTAATTCCCAGCCTTGGGGAGTGGGACCACAGTCCTCACCAGGGATGTTGGTGTGCCCTCTGAATGCCTTGACCCCAGCCTGGCGGGTGAGAAATCGTTCCCCACCAGACCAACTGTTGACCCAGCCAAAGGGAGTGGGACCACTGTCCTCCCTAAGGAAGTTGGGTCTTGCTCCAGTTTCGCTCTCAGCACAGAGTCTGTTTGCCCTGGTTTGGTGAGTGGGAGTGTGCTCCTCACTGGTCCTTTGGATGCCCCTACCCTAGGCAAACAAGTCCCCAGCGTTGCCAACAGTGCTCTGAATGTTGCCTCAGTCCAGGAGAGTTGGAGCAGCATCCTCTCCTGTCACTGTGGGGTGCTTGCCCTACCAAAAGGGGGAGATGTCCCCAGCATTCCCCAAGTTGACCCCCACGCCACTGAGGATCCAGAGAAACAATTGCCCCAAGGAGATCCACCGTATAAATTGGCTATGGACCCTGAGCCACTGGCCCCAGACCCAGGAGGGCCTGACCCCAGCTCTGCTTGGAGCATGGCCCATGAGAGGCCTCCCAACTTGGTGCCAGCTAAGACCAAGAGGCACCAGTTCCTATGGCCCAAGACCAAGGGCCCCAGCTTTACTCCTGGCACACCTGCTGTTTCCTGGCCTGGACAAGAGACTGATGTTTTCCCCTGGTTCAGACAAAGAACCCAACTTTTTTCCTGGCCCGGACAAGGGGCTGATGTCTTTCCTGACCCAGGACAAGAGACTCAAATGGACTCCCAGCTCCAGACAAGGGGCTTAACACAGTGAGGCTCTTCCAGAGTCCCAAGCCAACACTTACTACCGCAACCGCTGGCTTGGTACAAAAAGGGGGAAAAAATGTAACGGATCCTACCCGTTACTTGAGCCCTTGCCTGGCCATAAGTTTGTTTAGACAAAGACTGTGGACATTTTGCTCTGTTTGGACTTTTGCTGTGGGCCCTGGTGTGCGAACTGGCCACCCATTACCCTAGCTAAAAAGACTTATGTTTGTAGCCTTTGGTTCATGTACTGTCGAATGGTCTATGATTAATGTATTGTTGTGGTCGAGGGTTTACACACTCACCGACTACCAGTCAGTGGGTATCACGGTGCCCATGCTCAAGCCATAGGCGGCGACATTTTTTATTGCTTGATTCACTGCCTCTTTCTTATTGGACTGACTATCCTGACTCCGCCTAGGGCCAGCCTTTATATACCCTGTCATGTCTATACTGAGGCGCCCTTTCGTGATGTACCCATTCCTGATGATTAGTTCCTGTTTTGCTCTGATTGTGTATGACCTGGCCTGCCTGACGACATTCCTGCGTATCCTGTGTTGCTGATTCCATTGCTGACTGATCTGGCTGAGAACCCGCTCCGTTTCTGACTTCTCTGGCTGAGAACCCGCTCCATTTCTGACTTCTCTGGCTGAGAACCCGCTCCGTTGCTGAACTGATCTGGCTGAGAATCCGCTCCGTTTCTGACTTCTCTGGCTGAGAACCCGCTCCGTTGCTGAACTGCTCTGTATCACGGTGCCCATGATTGCTGGCTTTTGCTGTCAGTCAGGTGTGTGAACTCTCCATTGGCCGCCTGTCTATTGCCCGCCCAGTATTGCCTTTATAGACTGGGTTGAGGCACCCTTTGGTTGCCCTTTCATGGTGTCTCTATGTCAGTAGTCACCTGCCATTGTACCTGTATCGATAGGCCTGTTGAGCTACAGTATACCAGTGTCAGAGGTTCGTCCAGACGGCAGTGTCACTCCTGAGTGGTTCCTGCCTCCGTTCCTGATCCGGTTGGGCTGATATTCCTGCTTCCGTTCCTGATCCGGTGTTGCCATTGTTCCTGCTCCCGTTCCTGACCTGGGTTGGCTGTCCTGCTGTTCTAGTGTCCTGTCCTGGCCTGTCTGTTGTTCCTGCTCCTGGATCCTGACTGTCATCCTGCATTCGACTTTGGTCGCCTGGGAGACATTCTGATTACTGGTTTGCTCCATATCACCGGTTGCTAGCTGCCTCCATTACAAGCACCGGTAGGGCTTCCGTGTAGCGCAGTACTCGGTACTGGCTTACTCCACATTCACCGGGTGCAAGCTGCCTCGGTAACTGCACTGGTAGGGCGTTTCCGTTGTCCAGTATGCGGTACTGGTTTACTCCATTTCACCGGTTGCAGCTGCCTCCATTACAGCACCGGTAGGGCTTTCGCGTTGCCCAATACGCGGTACTGGTTTACTCCATATTCACCAGGTGCTAGCTGCCTCCGTTACTGCACCGGTAGGGCGTTCCCATTGTCCAGTACGCTGTACTGGTTTACTCCATATCACCGGTTGCTGCTGCCTCCATTATTGCACCGGTAGGACGTTCGTGTTGTCCAGTATGCGGTACTGGTTTCCTTCATATCACCGGTTGCTGCTGCCTCCCTTATTGCACCGGTAGGGCGTTCCTGTTGCCAAGTACGCTGTACTGGTTTGCTCCATATCACCGGTTGCTATGCTGCCTCCATTACTGCACCGGTAGGGCGTTCCTGTTGTCCAGTACTCAGTACTGGTTTACTCCATATCACTGGTTGCTGCTGCCTCCATTACTGCACTGGTACGGCGTTCCTGTTGTCCAGTACACGGTACTGGTTTACTCCATATCACCAGTTTCTAAGCTGCCTCCATTACTGCACCGGTAGGCCATTCCTGTTGTCCAGTACTCAGTACTGGTTTACTCCATATCACTGGTTGCTGCTGCCTCCATTACTGCACCGGTAGGGCATTCCTGTTCTCCTGTACACGGTACTGGTTTACTCCATATCACCAGTTGCTAAGCTGCCTCCATTACTGCACCGGTAGGCCGTTCCTGTTGTCCAGTATGAGATACTGGTTTACTCCACTTCACCGGTTGCTAGCTGTCTTCATTACAGCACCGGTAGGGAGTAACTGTTGTCCAGTATGCGGTACTGGTTTATTCCATATCACCGGTTGCTAGCTGTCTTCATTTACAGCACCGGTTGGGCCTCCCTGGTGTTCCTATATGTGATACTGGTTTCTCCACTGTACCATCTTATGCTGATGTATTCCACCTTACAGCACTAGTGGAGCTGTCCTTCAGTCATTTAGGCTGCCTTGCCCGGTATATTGGCAAGGCCGGTAGAGCCTCACTCAGATTGTTGTGCCATCCTCCAGGCTGCCTTGCCCGGTATATTGGCAATGTCGGTAGAGCCTTAGTCATATTGTTGTGCCATACCATAGGCTGCCTTGCCCGGTATATTGGCAAGGCCGGTAGAGCCTACCTTACTGTATCTTGTAAAAGCTACTGTTTGAACCTATTTGTGCATGTCGTATATATGTATTTTCAGGACCCGTGAGGGTTCTTATTAAATTTTTCAATAAAGTTTGATTTTTATCTTACTCTGTGTCTGAGAGTCAAAATAAACCATGACAGTACGAAAGGGCCATGACCTCAGACAGTAAGAGTGAAGGTAACACACAGAACATCCACTGGAGGATGGATGTACATGAGCAGCGTTCGGATCAGTTGGCATTGGCCATCCGAACTATTCTTGAGCGTACTGTACTTACTGATAAGTCCGTTTCAAGTCCGGTGGTCTCCCCAGTTTCGACACGGGAAAATGATACTATTACCTCTGTGACTGCAGTCACAGGGCTAACCGCTTCTGCTCCATTGCCGCTTAGATATGATGGCTAACCCAGTCTGTGCAGAGGGTTTATCAATCAACTTGAGATATTTCTAGAATTAACCTCTCATGCCTTTCCCAAAGATCGCAGTAAAGTTGGGTTTATGATATGCTTATTGACCGGGCGAGCACTGACATGGGCCAATCCCTTATGGGAGAATGCAAAACCTTGCACAAAGAATTTCAGGGAATTTGTGCAAACCTTTCGGAGAGTATTTGAGATCCCTGGTAGAACCACCTCTGCTGCTAAATGTCTAATGGAGATTCAACAGGGTAAGCGGACTGTGGGCGAGTATGCCATAGAATTCCGTACACTAGCAGCAGAGGTAGGTTGGAACAATGAGGCCTTGCTGGCTGCCTTTGTTCAAGGTCTGGGCGATTATATTAAAGATGAAACTGCAACTAGAGAGCTGCCTAATGATCTGGACGAATATATTGATTACGCAATTCTAATTGACACTCGGATCCATGATAGGCTTATGGCTAAGGACCGTAGGGTACGGTCAAAAAGTACTGGGCCTAGCTGTTCATTTTGCCCACCCATCCCTCCCTCTTTGCCTAAATCCAATGACCATGCACGGGAACCTGGTGAACCTATGCAATTAGGCTTTACCAGGTTAACCAAAGAGGAACAAACACATCGCAGGAGGCAGGGGTTATGCTTATACTGTGGTAAAACTGGGCACTTGCTAAGAACCTGTCCCATACATCCGGGAAACGAACGCACCTAGGGTACCTTGGGGGATATTCCTTCATACTTATGGTGGTGGACAGATTTTCTAATATGGCTAATTTCGTACCTCTCCGTGGCCTTCCCTCTGCCAAAGAACTAGTGGTGGTTTTCGCTAAGGAAGTATTCCGCTTGCACGGGGTACCTAGAGTTCTGGTGTCCGACCGGGGGAGCCAGTTCGTGTCCAGATTTTGGAGAGCCTTTTGTGAACAGATGGGCATCCAATTGTCCTTTTCTTCCGCATACCACCCCCAGACCAATGGGGCCGCTGAGCATGCCAATAAGGAACTGGAGCAGTTCCTGCGCTGTGTTGTTACTGACCATCATGATAACTGGGCCGACCTGTTGCCGTGGGCAGAGTTCGCCAGGAACTGTGCGGTTAATTCATCATCCAGGAGCTCCCCATTTCTTATCAACTACAGGTTCCAGCCGTGCTTGCTCCCGGATTCATTTCATTCTCAACAGATTCCAGCTCTGGATGAGCATATTGAGCAGCTCAGCTTCACATGGGTACAGGTTCAGAGGGCACTCAGTCAGGCCTTTCAGTGTCATCAGTGCCATGCAAATCGCAGACGGCTGCCAGCAGTCTCTTTCCAGGTTGGGGACAGGGTGTGGCTATCCTCCAGAAACCTTAAGTTACAAGTTCCATCCAATAAATTGTCCCCCCGGTTTATTGGTCCTTATAGGGTGATTAGCAAAATTAACCCTGTTTCGTATGCTTTGGACATCCCTGTGTCCATGCGCATTCACAATGTGTTCCATGTATCTCTCCCCAAACCTCTTGTATGCAACCGTTATACTACTAACCCTGTGGTGCCAGGGCCTATAGAGGGCCAGGAGGAGAATGAAGTTCAGAGTATTATTGATTCTCGCAGATTTAGAGGAAAATTGCAGTATTTGGCACATTGGAAGGGTTATGGTCCTGAGGATCGATCCTGGGTGGATAGTAAGGACCTTCATGCTCCCAAACTACTGCGAATTTTTGATTCCAAGTATCCCCAGAAACCAGGTCCCTCTTCCAGAAGGGGGGGCCTTTGAGAGGGGGGTACTATCACAGTGCCCGTGATTGCTGGCTTTTGCTGTCAGTCAGGTGTGTGAACTCTCCATTGGCCGCCTGTCTATTGCCCGCCCAGTATTGCCTTTATACACTGGGTTGAGGCACCCTTTGGTTGCCCTTTCGTGGTGTCTCTATGTCAGTAGTCACCTGCCATTGTACCTGTATCGATGGGCCTGTTGAGCTACAGTATACCAGTGTCAGAGGTTCGTCCAGACGGCAGTGTCACTCCTGAGTGGTTCCTGCCTCCGTTCCTGATTCGGTTGGGCTGATATTCCTGCTTCCGTTCGTGATCCGGTGTTGCCGTTGTTCCTGCTCCCGTTCCTGACCTGGGTTGGCTGTCCTGCTGTTCTAGTGTCCTGTCCTGGCCTGTCTGTTGTTCCTGCTCCTGGATCCTGACTGTCATCCTGCATTCGACTTTGGTCGCCTGGGAGACATTCTGATTACTGGTTTGCTCCATATCACCGGTTGCTAGCTGCCTCCATTACAAGCACCGGTAGGGCTCTCATGTTGCCCAGTACGTGGTACTGGTTTACTCCATATTCACCAGGTGCTAGCAGCCTCCGTTACTGCACCGTAGGGCGTTCCCGTTGTCCAGTATGCGGTACTGGTTTACTCCATATCACCGGTTGCTGCTGCCTCCATTATTGCACCGGTAGGGCGTTCCTGTTGTCCAATACGCGGTACTGGTTTACTTCATATCACCGGTTGCTACTGCCTCCCTTATTGCACCGTGACACTCTGGCTGAGAACCCGCTCCGTTGCTGAACTGATCTGGCTGAGAAGCCGCTCCATTGCTCAACTGATCTGGCTGAGAAGCCGCTCCATTGCTGAACTGATCTGGCTGAGAACCCGCTCCGTTGCTGAACTGATCTGGCTGTGAACCTGCTCCATTGCTGACTGATCTGGCTGAGAACCCACTCTGTTGCTGAACTGATCTGACTGAGAACCCGCTCCGTTGCTGAACTGATCTGGCTGAGAACCCGCTCTGTTGCTGAACTGATCTGACTGAGAACCTGCTCCGTTGCTGAACTGATCTGGCTGAGAACCTGCTCCATTGCTGACTATCCTGTCTGTGAACCCGCTCTGTTGCTGACTGATCTGGCTGAGAACCCATTCCGTTGCTGACTGCTCTCTGTGAACCCGCTCCATTGCTGACTGATCTATCTGTGAACCCGCTCCGTTGCTGACTAATCTGGCTGAGAACCCGTTCCGTTGCTGACTGCTCTATCTGTGAACCCGCTCTGTTGCTGACTGATCTGCCTGAGAACCCGCTACGCTACTGATTAGTATCTGGCTGGGAATACGTTCCATTGCTCCTGTGCCTGGCTAATAACCCACTTGGACTCCTAGGAATCTATGGTCCTTACGCCAGTACTTGGGCTGCGTAGCCTCAGTAGGCCCCTAGTCCGCTAGGGGTGGGTTGCCTATTGTCTCATGTGCCTCCAGTCATTTGGGTTCAAGTTCAGAACTCTCTCCAGCCAGCTGTTGCCTCCATCTCTTCCTATATCTCAAGGGACTGGCTTGTTATTGCTATATGTGTTCTTTTATTGTGGGCTTGTGGGCCTAAACTTACTGTATGTACTTTATCCTAATAAAGTCATTTTAACCTTACCAGTCGAGTCTGAGTGTTCATTAAAAAACCGTGACAGTACGAAACGGTCAATGACCTCAGACAGTACTGGTGAAGGAAGATCTGTAAATATCCATTGGACAATGGATATTGTCGGACTATTTATATGAAGGTATCCAAAGGGTTAAAAAAGAGAACCACTCAGGCAGGATTTCTTCACTTAAATAGGCAATTGACAATAAAATAATTTGAGAACTTTATCTTTAATATGTATTGACATGCTACTTCACAGTAACGAATTGATCACAAGAATCAATCCTTCATATTTGTGCAAAAATATATATTTTATTAAAATACAATATACTAAATATATAACAAGTATCAGTAACAATGAAATATGTAAGTGATTAGCAATTATAATAGGTACATAGAAAATCAAACCACACTTATTACCATAAGGATTATCAGCGATGCAAGGGTTAATCACACATAGGTATATTCAGAGGTATAATAACAATAATTGCATTCAGTAGCATAGAACAGGTTAATTGATTCTTACAATTAATATAATACAGTTGGCCGCAGTGTCTATTAATACCTCTGCCCCAGAAACTGTATAGACTATGCCAATTATGATGTAAGGGGTATTGTGAGATTAATTAAATAATTCCGCTAACAATTCCTTGTATCATATCTCAATAATAATCAAATTTAGGGAATAACTGGAATAGAATCCCAGATTTGAATCACTATAATTTAATTATATACTGAATTCAATATTGCTTACCTCTGAATAAAATATATAAATTGCAATTAATATAGTCAATCAAAGATTATACAAATAATCTACCAGAATTAATCCAGTAATATATGTCTAGTAATGCAACATATATCATAATTTTGACTACAGCAACATATATAAAACCTATAGGCACTCCAAGGGTAAATCCTTTCGTTTAAAGTAGGTGCCACACCCAGAAGTTATTTTGTCTATTAGAAATGAATACCTCTAATTTACAAAATATAAGCCTAGTACCCTCACAACGAACTTTAGAATGCACACCACAAATAAATAGACAAACAGCAGTTAGAGAGTTAATAAATGAATTCCAAGAATTCCCTTGATTAAATATTAGCTATTATAATTTTACCAGAAACACAATAATCTAGACGTACCAAAATTATATTAACCAATATATACAAGGATAAATATATCTCACTGCTATCTCTATTTTATGATCTCTCTGGTAATTTATAACAATAAATTAATTAATTCATTCTGCGTAATTTCTTAATGACTATGCTAAATATAGCAGATTATAATATTTTCCATAAAACTGGCCAGGCTTCTATGGGCAAATATATATCTATATATATAAAAGAAGACTTTGTGCCTGCCAAAACACACCCAGGGGAGGCATAAAGCAGGAGTTACTACTCCTATTGGGTGATTCAATCATGCAGGGAGTTGGCCCGCCCCCACTATGCAGCCCGCCCACCACTATCAAAGTCAGAAAAAAACAATATGGCCGCCACTTGCTCCTACACCACAGACAAACACACATGCCCCACTCACACATGCCCCACTCACACACACAGACCACCACACACACATGCCCCACTCACACAGCACCACACACACACACACATGCCCCACTTACACAGCACCAAACAGACATGCCCCCACTCACACACACAGCACCACATACACACACAAAGCCAGAAATACATATGGCTGATACACACACACAGTCACTCAGCCTGACTCCCAGAGGCCTCAGCAGGACCTGTACTGCAGCACCAGAGGAACAAAATTGCACTCAAAGGGTTAAGGTAGGTCCTCATTGCTCAATTATTTCTTCACTGTCATCATTTGCCATGCAAGACACAGGACAGACAGCCATCAGATTCACACTTAACCCACTGACTGCCACAGGGTTGTGTATCAAGTTTTACCCCTCAGGGAGTGTGTTCAAACCCCTCACACTGTAAACTTGCATTTCTCTCCCACTTCTCCTCCTTCCCCAGCCTATTACTAACACTTTTCCATATTTATGTTAAGCCCCGCCCCTACTCGCGATTAAGCCCCGCCCCTTTTAACCCAGATTGCCCCATTGCTCTCTCCACATCAGCACCACATGAGGGACTCCACAAGTAAAAGTTCACAGGTATTACACACTCATGCCCCACTCACACAACACCAAACACCCATACACACACACAAAGCCAGAAAGAAAGATGGCTGACACACAGTCACTCACCTTGACTCCCAGTGGCCTCAGCAGGACCTGTAGTAAAGCCACTGAACGGTGCTGCATCACCAGGGGAACAAAATGGCACTCAAAGGGTTAAGGTAGGCCCTCACTGCTGAATTACTTCTTCACTGTCACCATTTGCCATGCAAGACACAGGACAGAAAGCCATCAGATACACACTTAACCCACTGACTGCCACAGGGTTCTGTATCAAGTTTTACCCCTCAGGGAGTGTGTTCAAACCCCTCACACTGTAAACTTGCATTCTCCTCCCACTTCTCCTCCTTCCCCAGCCTATTACTAACACTTTTTCACATTTATGTTAAGCCCCGCCCCCTACTCGCGATGAAGCCCCACCCACTTTTAACACAGATTGCCCCATTTGTCTCTCCACATCAGCACCACATCAGTCCCCTCTAGGGACTTCACAAGTCAGTGTTCCCAGGTATGAACACACTTCCCACTGCTATTTAACTCTGACATGCCTCTCTGTACCTTAACCCTTTGAGTGCCAGAGGGGTACACAACTCATGAGCACATGTGTTTCTGCTCATATATGTTGCGTGTCTGTGTGTGTACATCTCTGTTACATATGTGTGTCCATGTCTGCATCTCCAGTGTGTCTGTGTGTACATGTGTTTTGCATGTCTCTGCCGCTCACTGTGTGTATGTGCATACCTCCCAACATTTCACAGGGCCAAAGAGGGACACGTTAGTTTTAGGTGATATTATTGGGGGTGTGGCTGGTGGGCGGGGCATTAGTAAGAATTTTTAGGTTATTTCATGACCTATTACTGGCTATTTATGTAACTGAATAAATGATTTAGTTCAAGACCAAAGTATTTAATTTGCACAGACTACTGTATAAACACATATACTGAAGTTTATTGCTTTATTGCTGTACAGCAAAGTAATACACACCACACAGTCAGGGCTGGTGCAAGGATTTTTGACACCCTAAGCAAAACCTAATTTTGCCGCCCATTTCGCTCCGCCCCTTGTGTCCCACCCCTTTATACCCCGCCTACTTATACCCAACCTCTTTTCATGATTGTCCTCTCTCTGCCCCCTGAGCCACTCTGCCCCTGGTCTGGAGATGCCTGTAAGAGATGCCCCCCACCAGCTCCAACTTGTCCCTTATCAGCTTCACTTTGGCCCACCAGTTCCACTTTGCCCCTATCAACTCCAACTTGCCCCCATCAGCTCCAACATGCCCCCACCAGCTCCATTTTGCCCCCTCAGCTTCACTTTGCCCCCTCAGCTCCACTTTGCCCCCTCAGGTCCAACTTACCCCCATCAGCTCCACTTTGCCCCCCATCCTCTCCAACTTACCCCCATCAGCTCCACTTTGCCCCCCATCCGCTCCAACTTGCCCCCACCAGCTCCACTATGCCCTCTCAGCTCCAACTTTCCACTATCAGCTCCACTATGCCCCCAGCAGCTCCAACTTGCCCCCATCCGCTCCAACTTGCCCCCCCATCCGCTCCAACTTGCCCCACCAGCTTCACTTTGCCCTCCCTCAGCTCCACTTGCCCCCCCTCAGCTCCAGCTTGCCCCCCCTCAGCTCCACTTTGACCCTCATCAGCTCCACTTTGACCCTCATCAGCTCCAACTTGCCCCCATCATCTCCAACTTGCCCCCACCAGCTCCACTATGCCCCCTCAGCTCCAGCTTTCCCCTAACAGCTCCAACTTGCCCCCATCATCTCCACTTTGCCCCACATCTGCTCCAACTTGCCCCCTCAGCTCCACTATGCCCCCTCAGCTCCAACTTGCCTCCCATCACATACCTGTATCTCCCGCGCAGTCTTCTTTTCAGTAATGGAGAGCGCGGCGGGAGATCATGACTCCCAGCGCGCTCTGCATTATTAAAGATCCGACCCAATGAGGGAGTGCTGTAGCAACACAGACCTGACTGTGTTGTGGTTCCCGGCGTGGTGTGTGCGGGCGCAGCTCTTCTCCGCTGCATGCCCGCGCCCCCAGTACGTGTGCGCCCTAGGCCGGCGCCTACCTCGCCTATAGGTGGAGCCGGCCCTGCACACAGTCTGACCTCCTAAAAAGAGGGACAACAGGGTGGGAAAGAGGGACAGAGGGATTTGGCCCTCAAAGAGGGACTGTCCCTCCTAAAGAGGGACACTTGGGATGTATGGTATGTGTCTGCCTGTGTGTTGCATATGTCTGTGTTTATCAGTGTGTCTGCATTACACACACATGCGCCCAACGGTCATGACATGACGGGCAACGCCGTCCCACATTGCTAGTATATAGATATATAAATATATATTTTTTTTTTTCTTCAAATATCGAGGAAATATACTTATTTTGAAATTAGGCAGAATTAGAATAAATAAAATATAATTACCAGGTCAATCAGTGTGGATTCTTGAAGTTATAAAGTGTGGTCAGGAATTTGATCATCAGCCAAGAGAGCCCAGGAACCCAGAGTTTGCTTTTTCAGGAAGTCCAGCCCTGAACTAAGAATATTTTGGCATTATATTGGCAATTTTTGCCTTATCAGTAATCCCCACCTCTTTGTAATGATTGGACCAAAATCCATCTCATTATACCGTGACATCACCAGTATGCCCTGATTAGATATTAATATATCCCTAATTATTCACGGAATGTGGATACCCCAGTCATGACACTCTCAAGACTCTAGAGGGCACTCTTACTCTACTTAACATCTTACATATAATCAGTTTTTATGTCATCAGTGATGTATGTAAGAGGGCATTAAACGTCATATAAATCTGCCATTTTTTTAGACGTTCTCATAGGGGAGTATTTTTCTCATAAGGTAAAATTATTTTCTAGACACCAAGACTGTCTAGCAAAATCAATTTATCTCCATTACTGTCAGTTAGTTATTTCTTTGTCTTAAAGAGGAGAGAATCTGAACACATTTTAAACAGAATTTCAGTTAATTTCTACTATTAGAGTTAACCCTCTATGCTCCCCCAGGACTAAGTCTCTGACAATATGTATGAACAACGTCTCGATCAGTTGTCTGCGGCTGTGCAAACTATTTTGGAGAGGACCGCACACTTGGACAGACCTGCTCAAACCTCGGTGGCTACCCCAGTTCCAGCACCGACGGTCCAAACTGCCAGTGCGAACCCGCAATTAAGAGGGCTATCTGCTACCGTGCCTCTTCCATTAAGATACGATGGCGAACCTACCCTATGCAGAGGCTTCCTTAACCAGCTCAAAATTTTTCTGGAACTAGCCCCGCAGGTCTTTCCGACTGAGAGAAGTAAAATCAGATTCATGATCTCGCTGTTAAGGGGCAGTGCCTTAGCTTGGGCAAACCCTGTTTGGGAGACAGCGAAACCTATTACTGACAATTTCAGTGAATTTGTTTGTTTGAAGTTCCTGGGCGCAACATCTCAGCTGCTAAGCAAATCATGAGTATCCGACAGGGCAATCGTACAGTTGCGGATTAATCTATAGAATTCCGCACCCTGGCAGCCGAGGTGGGTTGGAACGATGAGGCCTTGGTAACGGCATTCTCAAAAGGTCTCAGTGACCGAATCAAGGATGAGATTGCGGCCCGTGAATTGCCCGATACCCTAGACAAATTCATAGATTTTGTAAATCTTATCGACATTCGAATCAGGGAGCGGACACAAAATAGAGACCGCAAACCAAGACCTCCTACAGGGCAATGGCACATGAATGAACTCCCACCTGTACCTCCCTCTCCTCCCGCGCCTCCTGGGCATGCCGAACCTGTTGAGCCTATGCAGGTGAGTTTTACAAGGCTAACAAGGGAGGAACTTTTTGCCGCAAGAATGATCTATGTCTTTACTGTGGCAAAGGAGGACACTTGCTGTGCAATTGCCCGATACGGCCGGAAAACGCACGCACCTAGGTTTCCTTAGGGGACAGGTCCTAAGTGGTGTTCAGCAGTCCCAAGACTGTTCTCTCCAAACCCGTGGTTGATATGGTCATTTCCTGCTCCAGTTTCTCCTTTACTGCAGCGGCTCTGATAGACTCTGCAGCAGCTGGATATTTTATGGACAAAGAATTTACTGCTTTACACAATATCCCTTTGGTCAAGCTGGTCAATCCTATGCAAATTGAAGCTATTGACTGGCGACCTTTGGTGCCTCCTCAAGTCACCCACGAGACATGCCCGTTCTCTGTGCAGACTGGAGCGTTACATTTTGAGACCTTGTCGTTTCATATCATTCAGTCACCACATTACGCAATCATCTCGGGTTTTCCATGTCTGCGGATGCATAATCCAAGAATCGACTAGGGCTCATGTGAAATTTTGGTTTGGTCTGAGTATTGTATATATCATTGTATACGACAACCTACGAGGATTTTGTGTACCTCCCTACCTACCACTTGAATACCAGTCCTTCAGTGATGTGTTTAGCAAGGGAGAGGCTAGCACTTTGCCACCACACCAGGCGTATGACTGTGCTATTGATATTGCGCCTGGTACTGTGCCCCCTAGAGGTAGAACTTATCTTGTGAGGAGAATCGTGCTATGGAAGATTATATTGCTGACGCATTGGAACGTGGCATCATCCACAGATCATCCTCGCCGGCGGGGGCTGGATTTTTTTTTTTTGTGAAAAAGAAATCTTGTGAACCAAGGCCATGCATTGATTACAGAGGTCTCAATAAGCTGATGATCAAAAGTGCCTACGCGATTCCACTCATCACCGAGCTGTTTGACTGAAGGGCGCTACCGTTTTCACAAAATTAGATTTGAGAGTGGCATATAATTTGATCCGTATCAAGGAGGGTGACGAGTGGAAAACCACTTTTAATACCCGTAATGGGCACTACGAATACCTGGTAATGCCATTTGGGTTATGCAATGCCCCAGCGGTATTTCAAGAACTGATTAACAATGGGCTCTGAGATTTATTACAGTCTTGCGTAGTGGTCTATTTAGACGACATTTTGATTTATTCTCCTGATTTGGAGACACATCGCACTCATGTGGCTACGGTTCTTCAGAGACTCAGGGAGAACAAATTGTACTGTAAAATCAATAAATGTGAATTTCACAAAACCATGGTACCCTTCCTGGGATACGTTATTTCTAAACAGGGCATATCCATGGATAAGGAGAAGTTGTCTGCGGTGTTACATTGGCCACGCCCCAACGGCTTCAAAGCTATTCAGAGGTTTCTTGGCTTTGCCAATTATTATACAAAGTTTATTTGTGACTTTTCCAGGATTGTCAAGCCGCTCACGGATCTGACACATAAGGGGGCAAAGGCTTCTGAATGGTCGAAGGAGGCTGAGGAAGCCTTCGAGGCACTAAAAGCTGCATTTGCTTCGGCACCAGTTCTGTCCCACCCTAAAACAGACCTACCCTATGCACTCGAAGTGGATGCATCTGACACAGGCGTGGGGGCTGTATTTTCACAGAGGTCTGGTCCTGGTCAGTTACTTAAGCCTTGTGGTTTCTTTTTGAAAAAACTGACCAAAGCACAATCCCGAGATTGGTGATCGGGAATTGTTGGCAATTATCCTTGCATTACGTGAATGGCGTCACTTGCTGGAGGGCACCAGGGCGCCGATTCTTATTCTGACCGATCACAAACATTTGTTGTACTTGTCTGAGGCCAAGAAATTATTGCCTAGACAAGCTAGATGGGCTCTTTCTGTCTTGTTTCAATTTTCCTATTTGCCTGGTTCCAAGAATGTAAGGGCTGATGCACTGTCCAGGCAACATGGGCCGGAGCTGGACTCTGATGTACAACCAGTACCAATTATTCCCCAAGACCGCATTCTGGCCACATTGCGAACCAGCATCACTTCCCCACTGGGCCAAGAGATCTTGGCAACTCAGGCTCCTGAGTCTCCTCCTGAAAAGCCCATGGGTAAATGTTTCGTGGCTGAACTGTTTCGGACCAGACTACTTGAGACCTATCACACTTCTCGGGCTGCAGGTCATGTGGGCAGAGATCAATTATTCTGGTCATTATCTCAGATTTTCTGGTGGCCCACTTTAAGATCGGACTGTGCCAACTTCACTGCCGCCTGTACTGTGTGTGCTCATTCTAAGTCACCTAGGCATCTGCCAGTGGGTCTTCTGCCGCCCGTTCCTAACGGCTACCGACCATGGTCTCACATATCCATTGATTTTCTGGGTGAATTACCGGTCTCGAAAGGCTACACATACATCTTGATGGTGGTAGATGGATTCTCTAAAATGGCCCATTTTGTGCCCCTCTCTGGTCTGCCTTCTGTGAAGGAGCTGGCGGTAGTATTCGCCAAAGAGGTACTTAGACTCCATTGTGTACCCAAGGTGCTGGTATCGGACTGTGGCAGCCAATTTATTTCCAGATCTGGGGGGGCTTTCTGCAGTCAAATGTGCATTCAGTTGTCATACTCTTCTGCCTACCATCCTCAAACTAATGGGGCCGCAGGCTCGAACAATTTATTAGTTGCTTTGTGTCCAACCACCATGATAACTGGGCTGAGCTGTTACCTTGGGCAGAGTTCGCTAGAAACTGTGCCATTAATACTTCATCCAGGATGTCAGACTATTTATATGAAGGTATCCAAAGGGTTAAAACAGAGAACCACTCAGTTGGATTTCCTCACTTAAATAGGCAAATGACAATAAAATAATTTGAGAACTTTATACTTTATTATGTATTGACACGCTACTTCACAGTAACGAATTGATCAGAGTAATCAATCCTTCATATTTTTGCAAAAATATATCTATTTTATTAAATACTAGCAATGTGGGACGGCGTTGCCCGTCATGTCATGACCGTTGGGCGCATGTGTGTGTAATGCAGACACACTGATAAACACAGACATATGCAACAAACAGGCAGACACATACCATACATCCCAAGTGTCCCTCTTTAGGAGGGACAGTCCCTCTTTGAGGGCCAAATCCCTCTGTCCCTCTTTCCCACCCTGTTGTCCCTCTTTTTAGGAGGTCAGACTGTGTGCAGGGCCGGCTCCACCTATAGGCGAGGTAGGCGCCGGCCTAGGGCGCACACGTACTGGGGGCGCGGGCATGCAGCGGAGAAGAGCTGCGCCCGCACACACCACGCCGGGAACCACAACACAGTCAGGTCTGTGTTGCTACAGCACTCCCTCATTGGGTCGGATCTTTAATAATGCAGAGCACGCTGGGAGTCATGATCTCCCGCCGCGCTCTGCATTACTGAAGAGAAGACTGCGCGGGAGCTACAGGTATGTGATGGGGGGCAAGTTGGAGCTGAGGGGGCATACTGGAGCTGCTGGGGCCAAGTTGGAGCGGATGGGGGGCAAAGTGGAGATGATGGGGGCAAGTTGGAGCTGAGGGGGCATAGTGGAGCTGCTGGGGGCAAGTTGGAGATGATGGGGGTAAGTTGGAACGGTTGGAGGTCAAAGTGGAGCTGATGGGGGCAAGTTGGAGCTGAGGGGGCATAGTGGAGCTGCTGGGGGCAAGTTGGAGCTGATGAGGGTAAGTTGGAGCGGATGGAGGTCAAAGTGGAGCTGATGGGGGCAAGTTGGAGCGGATGGGGGTCAAAGTGGAGCTGAAAGGGCATCAAAGTGGAGCTGAAGGGGGGACAAAGTGGAGCTGGTGGGGGCAAGTTGTAGCGGATGGGGGCAAAGTGGAGCTGATGGGGGCAAGTTGGAGCGGATGGGGGGCAAAGTGGAGCTGTTGGTGGCAAGTTGGAGCTGCTGGGGGGCAAAGTGGAGCTGATGGGGGTAAGTTGGAGCTGATAGGAGCAAGTTGGAGCTGATAGGGGCATAGTGGAACTGAAGGGGGGGCAAAAGTGGAGCTGGTGGGGGCAAGTTAGAGCGGATGGGGAGCAAAGTAGAGCTGATGGGGGCAAGTCGGAGCGGATGGTGGGCAAAGTGGAGCTGATCGTGGCAAGTTGGAGCTGCTGGGGGGCATAGTGGAGCTGGTGGGGAAAAAGTGGAGCTGGTGGGGGGCAAAGTGGAGCTGGTGGGGGGCAAAGTGGAGCTGATGGGGGTAAGTTGGAGCTGATGGGGGCAAAGTGGAGCTAAAGTGGAGCTGGTGGGGGGCAAAGTGGAGCTGATGGGGGTAAGTTGGAGCTGATGGGGGCAAAGTGGAGCTGATGGGGGCAATTTGGAGTTGATGGGGGCAAGTTGGAGTTGATGGGGGGCAAAGTGAGGCTGATAGGGCCAAAGTGGAGCTGATAAGGGGCAAGTTGGAGCTGGTGGGGGGCATCTCTTACAGACATCTCTAGATCAGGGGCAGACTGGCCCAGGGGGCAGAGAGAGGACAATCATGAAAAGAGGTGGGGTATAAGTAGGCAGGGTATAAAGGGGTGGGACACAAGGGGCGGAGCGAAATGGGCGGCAAAATTAGGTTTTGCCTAGGGTGGCAAAAATCCTTGCACCAGCCCTGGCTGTGTGGTGTGTATTACTTTGCTTTACAGCAATAAACTTCAGTATATGTGTTTATACATTAGTCTGTGCAAATAAAATACTTTGGTCTTGCACTAAATAATTTATTCAGTTACATAAATAGTCAGCAATAGGTCATGAAATAACCTAAAAATTCTTACTAATGCCCTGCCCACCAGCCACGCCCCAACAATATCACCTAAAACTACAGTGTCCCTCTTTGGCCATGTGAAATGTTGGGAGGTATGCACATACACACAGTGAGCGGCAGAAACATGCAAAAGACACGCACACACACAGACACACTGGAGATGGACACACATATGTAACAGAGGTGTACACACACAACATATATAAGCAGAAACACATGCGTGCATGAGTTGTGTACCCCTCTGGCACTCAAATGGTTAAGGTATAGAGAGGCATGTGAGAGTTAAATAGCAGTGGGAAGTGTGTTCATACCTGGGAACTTTGACTTGTGGAGTCCGTAGAGGGGACTGATGTGGTGCTGATGTGGAGAGACAAATGGGGCAATCTGGGTTAAAAGGGGGCGGGGCTTAATCGCGAGTAGGGGCGGGGCTTAACATAAATGTGGAAAAGTGTTAGTAATAGGCTGGGGAAGGAGGAGAAGTGGGAGGGAAATGCAAGTTTACAGTGTGAGGGGGTTGAACACACTCCCTGAGGGGTAAAACTTGATACACAACCCTGTGGCAGTCAACGGGTTAAGTATGTACCTGATGGCTGTCTGTCCTGTGTCTTGCATGGCAAATGATGACAGTGAAGAAATAATTGAGCAATGAGGACCTACCTTAACCCTTTGAGTGCCATTTTGTTCCCCTGGTGCTGCACTACAGGTCCTGCTGAGGCCACTGGGAGTCAGGGTGAGTGACTGTGTGTGTGTGTGTGTGTGTGTGTCAGCCATATTTATTTCTGGCTTTGTGTGTGTATATGGTGCTGTGTGTGTGAGTGGGGGCATGTGTGTTTGGTGCTGTGTGAGTGGGGCATGTGTGTGTGTGGTGCTCTGTGTGTGTGAGTGGGGCATGTGCGTGTTTGTTTGGTGCTGTGTGAGTGGGGCATGTGTGTTTGTCTGTGGTGTAGGAGCAAGTGGCGGCCATATTGTTTTTTTCTGACTTTGATAGTGGTGGGCGGGCTGCATAGTGGGGGCGGGCCAACTCCCTGCATGACTGAATCACCCAATAGGAATAGTAACTCATGCTTTATGCCTCCCCTGGGTGTGTTTTGGCAGGCACAAAGTCTTCTTTTATATATATAGACAATATACCATATAGTTAACAAGTATCAGCAACAATGAAATATATGA
Organism: Rhinophrynus dorsalis; assembly: GCA_037306005.1. Lineage (NCBI taxonomy): Eukaryota > Metazoa > Chordata > Amphibia > Anura > Rhinophrynidae > Rhinophrynus > Rhinophrynus dorsalis. The sequence continues at coordinate 3,133,721 of CM074719.1, forward strand.
GTGATAAGCAATTATAATAGGTACATATAAAACCAAACCACACTTATTACCATGAGGATTCCCAGCGGTGAAAGGGTTAACTACACATAGGTATATTCAAAGGTATTAAATAACAATAATTGCACTCAGTAGCATAGAATAGGTTAATTGATTCTTACAATTAATATAATACAGTTGGCAGCAGTGTCTTTGAATACCTCTGCCCCAGAAACTGTATAGACTATGCTAATTATGATGTAAGGGGTCTTGTGAGATGAATTAAATAATTCCTCTAAAAATTCCTTGTATCATATTTAATATTTAAAATAGGTGCCACACCCAGAAGTTTATTTTGTCTATTGGAAGTGCACACTTCCAACTTACAAAATATATGCCTAGAACATACACAGAACTTCAGAATGAACACCACAAATAAATAGACAAACAGCAGTTAGAGAGTTAATAAATGAGTTCCAAGAATTCCCTTGATTAAATATTAGCTATTATAATTTACCAAAACACAATATTCTAGACATAACAAAAATTATATTAACCAATATACACAAGGATAAATATATCTCACTGCTATCTCTATTTTATGATCTCTCTGGCAATTTATAACAATAAATAAATTAATTAATTCTGCGTAATTTCTTAATTACTATGCTAAATATAGCTGATCATAATATTTTCCATAAAACTGGCCAGGCTTCTATTATATATAATTTTCCTCAAATATCGAGGAAATATACATATTTTGAAATTAGGCAGAATTAAAATAAATAAAATATAATTACCAGGTCAATCAGTGTGGATTCTTGAAGTTATAAGGGATGGAACCATGAACCAGGAAACTCAGCCTTCTTTTTCCATGAACCAAAAGAGTTGTTAGGTGTTTTCATCAGGAAGTCAAGAGGCTCAAATCATCCTATTTTGGCATTATATTAGGCAATTTTGCTTTATCAGTAATCCCCACCTCTTCCTAATGATTGGACAGAGATCCATCTCATTAGACTGTGACATCATCAGTTAGACCTGATTGGATACTTATATCTTATGCTAATCAAAGAAAAATATAACAATTATGGGTATTTGACAATATAAATGCTGCAGATGACACCATTACGTTATATTAGAATTTTACAGGTGACACAAAACATGGCATATGTCAAATTTAAGAGAGAGTTCAGAGTTTATCAGAGACCCCATAAACCAGTCATTTTTCTCTTCTTTCCCATAAGATAATACAACTGCTTGGCACCATGTATCACGGTTCCTGTGATTTTCTGTCATTCTCTGCTGCGGTGTCTTCCTATTGGTGGAGCTTGGTTAACCCGCCCAGTGTGGCCTTCTTATACTGGGCCTCTGGCACCTGTCAGGTGCCCTTTCGTGGTGTTCCAGTACCAGTGCTTCCGTTGCTGTGTTCCTGCGTACCGATTTGGCCTGTCTGACAATTCTACTGGTTCCTGCTCTGTGTATGACCCAGCCTGGCTGACGTTCCTGCTCCGTGATTGATCCGGCTTGTCTGATGCTCCTGCTCCGTGTATAACCCAGCCTGACTGACGTTCCTGCTCCGTGATTGATCCGGCTTTTCTGACGTTCCTGCTCTGTGATTGACCCGGCCTGGCTGACGTTTCTGCTCCGTGACCTGTGTCCTGTGATCCTGTTCCAGCGAGATCTTGTCTATGTCACCCGGCGACATTGTGAACTGTATATTTTGAGCAGTATATGCTGACCTCCCACTTCACCCTTGCAGTGCTAGTTGCCTCCGATCCTGAGCCTCTCCGTTGGGTGCCGTTGACTCTGGTCCCATTCAGCTCACGCAGTGTTGTTAATCCCGTTACGCACGGCAGAGTGCTCTTGGCTCTAGTACCATTAGCTTTAGCACAAGTGGTTGGTCTTACATATCGCCAGTCCTTTGAGGACTCCTGCTTGGGCTCACTGCTAGGTGCTCTCCACCTCGCACTTCAGTATCTGGCTGCTCTTGTCATCTACTGGGCGTTGTCTTTACACACCACAACAGAGACTGATTACTTGCATTGGACTTTAACCCTTGTTATACTCTGTTCTCTTGCATTGTACAGTATTGCTCCTTATCCATACTGTGTCTGCTATACATCCATATTTGCCTTCAGTTACGTGTCATTACCTATTTCTGCCCTTAGGGGGCCGTGTTCCTCATTTCTTCTCAATAAAACTGTGATTTATTTTTTACCTCTGGTCTGAATGTGTGATAAAACCGTTACACCATGGTTGTCTGGCATTCTCGATTCATCACCATTACTGTCACTCAGTTATTTCTCCCTCATAGAGGCCCATTATTTTAACATGAGGTAATTTGAACATATTTTAAACACAGGTTTTTCAGTTAATTTCTACTATTAGAGTTAACCCTCTATGCTCCACCAGGACAAAGTCTCTGACACAATCCCCCTTTTAGCTTAAATTTTCTAACTTGATTAAAGTTCTGAAATATTATTGCTAATCTGGAGGAGACTGTTGTCATCTTCTTCCTGTGACTGGGATTGTCTCTGAAGATAATACAGTTCGATTCAGTTCATCAACTACTTAATGGCATCGGCTTGTTCCCACAAGATGAGGCACTTATTGTTCTCTTCAATAATTGGAACAATCTCTCCAATTAGGGAACCAATATACCAGTTTTGTTGATAGGAAGACGTTGTGACTAATACGAGTAGTTGCTTGGCCTACTCAAGGATTTACATAGTTTTGGCTTGAGCTGAAAAGGCACGCAGATCAGACTCCCAGTTTTAGAAACAGGTGGTGGGAGAAATATCAAATTCTTCTTAGATGGCGACTTATGGGAGCAGGTTGGCAAAACTCCTCTGGGATAGAAATTCTTCTCTGTTTGGATGGTCTCTGGCATCTCTTGCGCAATGGTTCTTGAAAAAGGCACTGGAACCACGCTTGGGTGTGTCCAGAACTCCTGTCACAGAAGAAGGATGATCCACATAACGGTCTTGATGTCCATAACCATGGCAACTGTCAACCAACCTCTATATTTTAAGAACTCTTTGTTGTAAAAGAAATTACACATGAGTGATCTCATATTGAAACAATTGTTGCATGCATACATATGTGACAATACAGTTTCAATCAGTATCCCTATGACCATGGTACTTTTATGATTACTGTGTAATGTTTTTGCACCAGTTTGCTTGTGGCCCTTGCTAGCCTTAAGCTAAACTATCATAAACTAACACTCTTTGTCTCTACTTTTCCCCCCTTTTACAGAGGAATGACCCTCAGCTGTATGCTACAAACAAAACCTTGTCAAAAGGAAAAATAAAATTAGCATGACAACATTTTCAGAGAATCATAGAGCATCAAACCATTTGTTGACGAGATATGTTCGATTGTTAGTGGGGAACATACATGCCACACAGACAGACAAAAGAGAGCGCGACGTTTCACTGAAACATAAGAAGACAATAGAACCACATATGACAATGTCATTTGGACAATCAAGGATACTCATCCATCCGATGATTAAATTAGGATCTTTGTTCTTCTTCTGCTTCTCCTTCTATGATCTGTAACTGAGATTTAGGGTGACAAGCAAAGACTCCCTTTGGTGTCTTTAGGTCATGGTAAGTCTTATTACTTACCACTGCTTTTTCCAGATTTATCTGGACAAAAGATAATTGTATAACATTCACATAGTCTATAAGGGGACTTTAATTGCTGTAATAAATCAGCACCTATAATTAACCTGTTATTGGGGATCCCAATTGCTATGACTATATGTGTGAATGATTTAATACCGATTTTACATTTTAGTCATATGGTTCCCAATACGTTTAAGGGGTTACCTCCTACGCTTTTTAGGGATCCATCAAATGCTTTCAACACTGGCTTTACAGAAGCTTCCTTCATAATTTGATGATAATGGGAGCTAGATAAGATGGTAGCTTGTGACCCTGTATCCAGGAGACTGGAAATAATGAGGTCATCAAGCCCCTGCAATGTAACATCAATAAAGTATCTTCCTTCATATTCATGCATTTTACATGAATAATTACGATGTAAAATCATCTTATAATCCCTCCACTGCCTGCAAGGGTTAATTTCTGAATTTACAGGAGCAGACTTGCTGACCACTGGGTCATGTTGTACAACTGCAGCATCCCCCTTCACTCCTTCTCCTTCAACCTGTTCTGAAGAAATGCAGGGAAAAGAAGTGACATCATCAGGGATGGACTTATGTGTACTTGGCTGTGGGTGAGATAAGGAAGAAATGTTAGAGTCACACAAAGCATTTACATCCTGTAAAGAAAATGTGTTAGCATTCCTGTTGGCTAAAACATCATCGGTTATTATAGGACTTACATAGGGTAAAGCAATGTTATTCTTTTCCCCTAAGGCCTGGTTACCATTACCCTGTTCTGTTATTGAGTGGCAGTTGCCACTCCTGGGGCTGTCCCTAAAAAAGGGTTAGATCCCTGCTGGGTATCAGAACTGGGACTTTGGCCTAGCTGTGCCATAGTAGTCATCATTTCTGCCATCATATCTGTTAGGTTGTTAACCTGGACCTTAAGACTTACTTGTTTTTGACCTTGGTTCCCAGAATCAGATTTATTGTTTTGCTGATTTTGCTGGGCCCCCTGATTATTAGAGTTTTTACTCTTTTTGAACCTCCTGGGAAACTTAGATCTATTTTGGTTTTTGTTGTATCCCTGGGACCTTTTGAAAAATGGCTTCTGACCATTTAAGTTATTAGACCCCTGGGAACTAACAGAGGCAGGCCCCTTCTGTCCTGGTGCCTGTTTATAAACCTGTGGAGATTGTAACACCTCTGCATAGGTTCTCTTGCCAGATTCAAATGGCAAACTTTCCTCAACCAATGTTTCCGCTGCACACTGGGGGGCAGGCTTCTTGTCCCTAGCTGGGGTATTCTCACTCTGCTGGGCATTATACAGCTTAATAGCTTGAGTGAGTAACCAATCTAGTGATAATAGGGGTGAATAATCCCTAGCTAGATTAGTTTTCATGTACCTAGGCAGAGCATTAAAGAATAGTTCCCTAAACTGCATCCTTATCTGCAAGAATATATGCACATTTGAGCTCTGACAAGAATTGCCTCGTGTCCTGGTCTGGCCTACATTTTAGTGCAAATATAGCACATTTAGCCTCATGGCAGGTTTTATAAGGACCAAACCCTAGGATTATCTGTTCCACCGTTTCATCCCAGGTGGTGATATCCATCTCAGTTAAGGAACTGAAAAAAAAACTCTCTGCAACATCAAAAACCCAAGGCACGTAATACATTTTATGACGGACAGAATGAAGGCCTAGAGATGCAAGTGTTTCAGTATAACGGTCTAAATGATTCACAATAGATATTTTAGATTTTCTGTGGAATACTGGCACGGTATCCCTAAGAAATCTTATTATTTTAGTTCCTTCAACTAAAGGTGACTGTTCCTCCTGTTCAGACCTACTCAGTGTGGGCATTGTCCTCCTGTGAGGTTTGAGCACTGACTCCCTGTTAGAGGGTAATCTGTGGCCTGTTAAAAGGCTCCAAGGTACAGGGTGTGTGACCTGCTCTGGGATGTTACCCTCATCATCATATTTCTGCAAGAAGTGTGACTTCTGAGGACTGACAGCTCCCTCCTCCCCAGGTGAGTAATCCTGATGACTGCTAGGTATAGCTGGTTGGGCCTGAACTACCTTGTCAGGACTAATATCCTGTCCCAGCTCAGAGGGGGTATGGTCAGAATCAGAAGCAGTAAGGGCTTGCTTTCTTTCTGACAATTCCTGGATCTGGCTGCACAAGACATTAAACATATCTAGATCCACTGATTTATCCCCCTTAGGGGCATTATCACTGGCCTGATATACCAACACGTGCTCTTGCAATTTTATATTGTCCTTAACCCGCTTGTCTAAATGGGATTGGAGTTGCTTAGTGTGTTCTTGCAAAATGTATTTCTCACATTGTAGATCATACATCTTAGCACTAATGGTAGTATTATGTGCTTTTGTAGACCACATTTTCTCAAAATTTTCTTGACGCCTGCTCTCTAGCCCATTTACCTGGTGCTGTAGAGACTTAATTTGTAGTGATGAGCGAGCATGCTCGGCCGAAGCTCGGTTCGGCTCGAGCATCGCTCTGCTCGGCACATGTCGGTACTCGTACGAGTACCGCATGTGCTCGCCCGCCATGTTCGGGTCTCCTCCCCGCACGTTTCGCGGCTGCTGCGCAGCCAATAAACGTGCGGGTAGGCTCTGACATCAGTGTAATGCCAGCAGCCATGTTGGCTGCTGGCATTACACTGATTGGCTGGCCAGAACCCGTGATCGGTTGCTGTATACCACCTGACCATCGAGTTCGGCTCAGTCTTAGCCAGGGAGAGATGAGGATAGGAAGGGAAAGTCAGTGTAGGGAGAAGAAAAGTGTTGGAACAACATATAAAGACCAAAAAGTCCTTTTTAGGACTGTTGTGTGTGGGGGCAGCAGTTATATTTTGTTTTGGGGGGCAAAAAATAAAAAAAAAAGTCACATATTCCGTTCACTGTGCCTAGCCGCAGATTAGCAGCAAATTCTGTTTAGTGTGCAAAGTTGCAGATTAGCAGCACATTCTGTTTAGTGTGCAAAGTTGCAGATTAGCAGCACATTCTGTTTAGTGTGCAAAGTTGCAGATTAGCAGCACATTCTGTTTAGTGTGGAAAGTGTAAAAAACAAACATCACATATTCCGTTCACTGTGCCTAGCCGCAGATTAGCAGCACATTCTGTTTAGTGTGCAAAGTTGCAGATTAGCAGCACATTCTGTTTAGTGTGCAAAGTGTAAAAAATAAACGTCACATATTACGTTCACTGTGCCTAGCCGCAGATTAGCAGCACATTCTGTTTAGTGTGCAAAGTTGCAGATTAGCAGCACATTCTGTTTAGTGTGCAAAGTTGCAGATTAGCAGCACATTCTGTTTAGTGTGCAAAGTGTAAAAAATAAACGTCACATATTCCTTTCACTGTGCCTAGCCGCAGATTAGCAGCACATTCTGTTTAGTGTGCAAAGTTGCAGATTAGCAGCACATTCTGTTTAGTGTGGAAAGTGTAAAAAATAAACGTCACATATTCCTTTCACTGTGCCTAGCCGCAGATTAGCAGCACATTCTGTTTAGTGTGCAAAGTTGCAGATTAGCAGCACATTCTGTTTAGTGTGCAAAGTGTAAAAAATAAACGTCACATATTCCTTTCACTGTGCCTAGCCGCAGATTAGCAGCACATTCTGTTAAGTGTGGAAAGTGTAAAAAATAAACGTCACATATTCCTTTCACTGTGCCTAGCCGCAGATTAGCAGCACATTCTGTTTAGTGTGGAAAGTGTAAAAAATAAACGTCACATATTCCTTTCACTGTGCCTAGCCGCAGATTATCAGCACATTCTGTTTAGTGTGGAAAGTGTAAAAAATAAACGTCACATATTCCTTTCACTGTGCCTAGCCGCAGATTAGCAGCACATTCTGTTAAGTGTGGAAAGTGTAAAAAATAAACGTCACATATTCCTTTCACTGTGCCTAGCCGCAGATTAGCAGCACATTCTGTTTAGTGTGGAAAGTGTAAAAAATAAACGTCACATATTCCTTTCACTGTGCCTAGCCGCAGATTAGCAGCACATTCTGTTTAGTGTGCAAAGTTGCAGATTAGCAGCACATTCTGTTTAGTGTGCAAAGTGTAAAAAATAAACGTCACATATTCCTTTCACTGTGCCTAGCCGCAGATTAGCAGCACATTCTGTTTAGTGTGCAAAGTTGCAGATTAGCAGCACATTCTGTTTAGTGTGCAAAGTTGCAGATTAGCAGCACATTCTGTTTAGTGTGCAAAGTTGCAGATTAGCAGCACATTCTGTTTAGTGTGGAAAGTGTAAAAAATAAACGTCACATATTCCGTTCACTGTGCCTAGCCGCAGATTAGCAGCACATTCTGTTTAGTGTGCAAAGTTGCAGATTAGCAGCACATTCTGCTTAGTGTGCAAAGTTGCAGATTAGCAGCACATATTCCGTGTAATATGAAGAAGGCGGGTAAAAAGGGACAGGGAAGTGGACGTGATCCTGATAGTTCAGGGCGCGGGTCAGGACGCGTAGAAACTGTGCCTGGTGCCAGAGCACAAGAAAGAAAGACATCCACCATACCTAGCTTCATGTCTCAGTTTACAGGGCGTCGCAGGACATCACTTTCGAGGTCAGACCACTGCGAACAGGTGGTCGGTTGGATTTCAGGTGATACTGCTTCCAGTCGGTTAAGCACCACCCTGTCTTCCACCAAGTCCACTCTCAGTAGCCAAGAGTCTGGTCAACATAATCCTCACCCTGATCATCCTTCCTCCCACCATAGAGGGTCTGGCCAAAGAAGTGATCCCACACTGGGATATAGTGAGGAGCTCGTCTCATCACCAATCCTTCATTTGAACCTCTCTCCAAGCACGCTTGCAGAGGAACATGAGATGTTGTGCCCTGATTCACAACCTCTAGAGGGTACCCAATCACAAGAAGATGACAGAGGGGAACGGCATTTAAGGTCAAAGGAAGTGGATGATGATGATGATGAGACACAGTTGCCATCAAATCAACCACTATTACTGTCTCAAGACCTTGATGAGGAGGATGATATACAGTTGTCAATGACTGAGTATGTGGTGGGATCAAGACATGAGGAGGATGATCAGAGTGAGGAAGTGGAGGAGGACTTGGTGGACGATGAGGTGACTGACCCCACCTGGGAAGGTGTAGAGCCGAGCGATGACAGCAGTCCTGAGGGTGAGCCATCTGCAGCACCGCAACAGGCTGGAAGAGGCAGTGGTGTGGCTAAAGAAAGAAGGCGGACCGCACCAAACCGGCCCGCAAATGTTCCACGGAGCACCCCCTTGCGTAAATCTCCCTTGCCAAGGGCTAGGTGTTCCGCGGTATGGCGTTTTTTTAAGGAAAGTGCGGACGACAAAAAAATTGTAGTTTGCAACCTGTGCCACACCAGAATGAGCCGAGGCATGAACACTAGAAACCTCACCACCACCAGCATGATCCGACACATGGCATCCAAGCACCGTAATAAGTGGGAGGAACGCCAGGATCGCCAATCTGTGTCTGCAGGCCACACCACTGCCTCCTCTTCCCCTGTTTTCGGTAACGGCCAATCGCCTGTCGAAGGCGCAGGCCCGCATACCTCCCGCCCTGCACCTGTACCATCTGAAGCACCATCAGCGACCACATCCACTTCCCTGTCCCAGCGCAGCGTCCAAATGTCGTTACCCCAGGCATTTGAGCGCAAGCGAAAATACCCAGCCACCCACCCACAGGCCATAGCACTAACCTCACACCTTTCCAAATTACTGGCCATCGAAATGCTGTCATTTAGGCTTGTGGAGACTGAGTCCTTCCGCAGCCTGATGGCAGCAGCTGTCCCTCGGTACGCGGTCCCCAGCCGCCACTACTTTTCCCGGTGTGCCGTCCCCGCATTACACCACCATGTGTCCCGTAACATCACCCGTGCCCTGACCAACGCAGTTACTGGGAAGGTCCACTTAACGACTGACACATGGACAAGTGCTTGTGGCCAGGGACGCTACATTTCCCTGACGGCACACTGGGTGAATGTCGTGGAGGCTGGGAGCGACTCGGACCCTGGGATGGCACAGGTGCTACCCACGCCGAGGATTGCGGGCCCTACCTCCATCAGGGTTTCCGCCAGCACCTACGTTATTGGCTCCTCCTCCACCTCCTCCGTTTCCACCTCCGAATTCTCTGCGCGCAGCACCACTCACCCATCAGCCGGTAGCTGGAAGCAGTTTAGCACTGCAGTGGGGAAGCGTCAACAGGCCGTGCTGAAGCTGATCTGCCTTGGGGACAAACAGCACACGGCCTCAGAGCTGTTGCAGGGGATTAGTCACCAGACCGAGCAGTGGCTCTCGCCACTCAACCTGCAACCAGGCATGGTTGTGTGTGATAATGGGCGTAACTTGGTGGCGGCTTTGGAGCTCGGCAAGCTCACATACGCACCATGCCTAGCGCATGTATTTAATTTAGTGGTTCAGCGATTTCTAAAAACCTACCCCAATTTGCATGATCTCTTGACCAAGGTGCGCCGCGTGTGTGCACATTTCCGTAAGTCATCAACAGCTTCAGCCGGCCTGTTGAAGCTGCAGCAGCGCTTACAATTGCCAGCTCACCGGCTGCTGTGTGACGTGAGCACTCGCTGGAACTCCACCTTCCACATGTTGGCCCGGCTTTGTGAGCAGCAGAGGGCAGTAGTGGAGTACCAGCTGTTACACGGTCGTCGCCTCTCCGTTCAACTTCCTCTAATCAGAAGTGAGGAGTGGGAATGGATGTCAGACCTCTGTGAGGTTTTACGCAATTTTGAGGAATCGACACAGATGGTGAGCGGCGATAACGCTATTATCAGTGTAACCATCCCACTTCTGTGTCTACTGAAACGCTCGCTGCTCACAATTAAAACCGACGCTTTGCATGTGGAAGAGGTGGAAATGCGGGAGGAAGAGCTTACACAAGGTGATAGCCAGAGCACCCTCACTTCGTCTTCTCAGCGACAATTGGAGGAGGCGGAGGAGGAGGAGGAAGACACGGTTGCCTCCGCTACAGAGGGTAGCCATGGAACTTTAGTTCCATCTCTTCAGCGTGGGTGGGCAGAAGAGGAGGAAGAGGATGAGGAGATTGAGAGTCATCCTCCTGGTGAGGACAGCGAAATCTTGCCTGTTGGTACTCTGGCACACATGGCTGACTTTATGTTAGGCTGCCTTTCCCGTGACCCACGCGTTATACGCATTTTAGACAACACGGATTACTGGGTGTTCAACCTTCTGGACCCCCGCTACAAAGAGAATTTCTCATCTCTCATTCCTCCGGTGGAGAGGACAAGCAAAATGGTGCAATACCAGAAGGTTCTTGTTGAAAAATTGCTCCAAAATTTTCCATCTGACAACGCTGGCGGCAGAGTACGTGCTACCTTGGCCAACCGAGAAGGGGAGAAAAGGGGAGCACACAGCAGTTCCGACAAAGGCAGGGCAACACTCTCCAAGGCGTGGGACACCTTCATGACACCCCGCCAGCACCCTCACCCTGATGCGCAGCCTAGTGTCACAAGGAGGGAAAAGTTTTGGAAGATGGTGAAGGAGTACGTAGCAGACCGTGTCAGCGTCCTCACTGATCCCTCTGTGCCTTACAACTACTGGGTGTCCAAGCTGGACACGTGGTATGAACTGGCACTCTACACCTTGGAGGTGCTGGCCTGCCCTGCCGCCAGCGTTCTGTCTGAGCGGGTATTTAGTGCTGCTGGTGGCATCATAACAGATAAGTGTATCCGACTTTCCAACGAAAATGCTGATAGGTTGACACATATAAAAATGAACAAGGCCTGGATTTCCCCTGACTTCTCCACTCCACTGGAGGAAAGCCCCGGGTGAACATAAAGTGACTTTATATATGTTATTTACAATGATGGGAATACTCTGTATTCCCATTCACCCCTTCCACCCAAAAAACGGGTATATGGTTGACTCTCTTCCATATACCCTGTGATATAATTTTTATATAGGGCCAGCTCACCAGCGGGCCCTGTGATATAATTTTTATATAGGGCCAGCTCACCAGCGGGCCCTGTTTGACAACTTTTTGTATAGGTCAGCTCACCAGCGGGCCTTCTTATATAATGTTTTATTGGGTCAGCTCTCTAGCGGGCCCTCTCATATAATGTTTTATAGCGTCAGCTCACTAGCGGGCCTTCGCATATAATGTTTAGGATGGTCAGCTCCGCAGCAGACCCTCACCCATAATGCTTTAGATGGTCGGCTCAGCGCACGTTTCCCTCTTAATCATGGCCCCAGTTCAGAAAAATCGAGGACATTTTTTGCAGAATTTGCATCTGCGCACGTTTCCCTCTTAATCATGGCCCCAGTTCGAAAAATCGATGACATTTTTTGCAGAATTTGCCTCTGCGCACGTTTCCCTCTTAATCATGGCCCCAGTTCCGAAAAATCGATGAAATGTTTTGCAGAATTTGCAGATGATATACAAGTAAATATACAGCAAATACTGTTTGGTAACAATTTTTCGCCTTAAGTCGTTTTTATCTTCCTTTTTGTGTGTTTTACGGTCAGTCTGTAAAAATGGCGTACTACGGGCGAAACATCGTTCCCAGCAGCGACGTTGGAGTCCAAGATGCATCCAGACATCCTCCCTATGCTGTCCCTGAACCATTTCTGTGGTGTTTCCATCATTTTCTGCCCTTTTCCTATGGACCAGGCACCCTCCCCTCATCAGAGCAGGGGGTGCCTGGTGTAATGCTCGAGTCCTCCCATTGACTTCAATGGGGCTCGGGTGCTCGGCCGAGCACTCGAGCCTCCGGGGGTGCTCGGCCAGAGCACCCGAACACCCGAGCATTGGGGTGCTCGATCATCACTATTAATTTGCTCTTCCTGTGCGTTTGCAAATTTAAAATATTTATGCACCTCTTCCTCTAACTCAGAGATCTTTTCAGTCTTAGACTTTAGTGCTTGTTTTAGTGGCTCTATACCTTTTTGCTTAGCCTCCAGTTTGTTTCTCTGGAAGCCTATAATAGTTAACAATTCGGGCACAACTAATAAAATCTGGATGTCCAAATCCCTTGCCTTAGTTTGATCTAGACACCTATTCAATGCTTGATAATAGAAGCTATCAGGCTGCCACATTTTATCAAATTGGGATTCTACCCGTAGCGCTATATCATCACTCCATTGCTGTGTATCACTTTTAATTTTGAGGCGAGAATGGATGGCATAAACTAACCTCCCGTCAGAAGAATTTGACTGAGACATGTTTAAGCACAAATATGTTACTGTGTAATATATCTGCCAATAAAATTACTTGACAAATGTGTCAATCCTATATAAAGAGCTTGGTGGGACCTCCAAAATCTGTCGGACTATTTATATGAAGGTACCCAAAGGGTTAAAACCGAGAACCACTCAGGCTGGATTTCTTCACTTAAATAGGCAAATGACAATATATAATAATTTGAAAACTTTATCTATATTATGTATGGACAAGCTACTTCACAGAAACAAACTGAGTAATAATCAATCCCTCATATTTGTGCAAAAATATATCTATTTCATTACATGCAATATACAATATATATAACAAGTATCATCAACAATGAAATATATAAGTGATTAGCAATTATAATAGGTACATAGAAAACCAAACCACACTTATAACTATGAGGATTACCAGCGGTGAAAGGGTTAACCACACATATGTATATTCAGAGGTATTAATAACAATAATTGCACTCAGTAGCATAGAACAGGTTAATTGATCCTTCCAATTAATAAAATACAGTTGGCAGCAGTGTATAAGGATACCCTCTGCCCCAGAAACTGTATAGACTATGCTAATTATGATGTAAGGGGTATTGTGAGATGAATTAAATAATTCCTTTAACAATTCCTTGTATCATATATCAATAATAATCAAATTTAGGGAATAACTGGAATAGAATCCCAGATTTAAATCACTATAATTTAATTATATACTGAATTAATTGCTTACCTCTGAATAAAATATATAAATTGCAATTAATATAGTCAATCAAAGATTATACAAATAATCTACCGAGAATTAATCCAATAACATATGTCTAGTAAGTATACCAACTTCATGCAACATATATCATAATTTTGACTACAGCAACATATATAAAACCTATAGGCACTCCAAGGGTTAATCCACTCGTTTAAAATAGGTGTCACACCCAGAAGTTTCTTTTGTCTATTGGAAGTGCACACTTCCAATTTACAAAAGATAAGCCTAGCACATACACAGAGAATTCAAAAGAAAACACCACTAACAACAGACAAATAGTGGTTAAAGGTTTAATCTGGATTCAAAGAATTCCCAAGATCAAATATTAACTATTATAATCCTCCCAGAACCACAAAACCTTATTTTAGGACTACGAAGACTTATATTAGCTAATACAGATATCACGGTACCCGTGCTCCCTTGTTTTTGTTTTCCTGTCAGTTATCCTGTGTATTGCTCCCATTGGCTGTCCTGTGTTAATCCCGCCCAGTATGGCCTTTATATACTCGGCTCCTGCACCCACTCGGTGCCCTTTCATGGTGTTCCTGTACCAGTGCTAGCTTACTGCTCAGTTTTTCCCAGTGTACCGACTTGGCCTGCCTGACTACTCTTCAGTTTCCAGCTCCTGTGTACCGACCCGGATTGCCTGACTTCTCCTCAGTGCCTGCTCCTGTGTATCGACCCGGCCTGGCTGACGTTCCTGCTCCTGTGTACCGACCCGGCTTGGCTGATGTTCCTGCTCCCTTGTACTGACCCGGCCTGGCTGACGTTCCTGTTCCTGTGTACCGACCCGGCTTGATTGACGTTCCTGTTTCTTCAGCTAGTTGTTGCCTCAGCGACATTCTTACTCTGCAGGCGATCTGGTTGCACTTGCTTACTAGCACTTGAGTCAGTTCCGTTACTGCTCCTGCAGGTTGCCAGTGTTTGCCTCCGTTACTGCTCCGGCAGTGCGCCTTTGGCCTAGTCCTCCGTTACTGATCATACTGGTTGCAAGTGTCTGCCTCCGTGATTGCTCCGGTAGTTGCCATGGGCTTGTCCTCCTCTACTGCTCCGGCAGGTTGCTAGTGTGTGCCTCCATTACTGCTCCAGCAGTGTGCCTTTGGCCTAGTCCTCCGTTACTGATCATACCGGTTGCAAGTGTCTGCCTCCATGATTGCTCCAGTAGTCGCCATTGGATTGTCCTCCACTACTGCTCCTGCAGGTTGCTAGTGTGTGCCTCTGTTACTGCTCCGGCAGTTTGCCTTTGGCCTAGTCCTCCTTTACCGCTCATACCGGTTGCAAGTGTCTGCCTCCGTTATTGCTCCGGTAGTCGCCATTGCCTTGTCCTCCGTTACTGCTCCTGCAGGTTTCCAGTGTCTGCCTCTGTTACTGCTCCGGCAGTTTGCCTTTGGCCTAGTCCTCCTTTACCGCTCATACCGGTTGCAAGTGTCTGCCTCCGTTATTGCTCAGGTAGTCGCCATTGGCTTGTCCTCCGTTTACTGCCCCTGCAGGTTGCCAGTGTCTGCCTCCATTACTGCTCCGGCAGTGCTCACTACTCTAAAGCTGTTGTACTCTGGCAGTTCACGTTGTTCTGATAGCCTTGGGCGACCTGAAGCTCTCTAAAGTGCTATCTCAGTACCTTCACACATGGGACTGTATACACTCATTGATGAACTTTAACTCCTGCAGTACCAGAGTCCTGGGAAACTTACTCCTCTTGCCTGACCTGTGTCAGTATATACTGCTTGTACATTTATTTTGTACTGGACCTGTGTGGGCAATTATATGATTAACCTGTCGTGTGTCTGTATTATACTGCCTGTATACTACAGGACCTGTGAGGGTTCTTATTGTATTGTGAATTCAATAACACTGTGTTTTTATCCTAAACCATTGTGTCTGTGAGTCGAACAAACCCTTACAGAACGAAAGGGCCATGACCTCAGACAATAAAAGTGAAGGTAATACACAGAATATCCACTGGAGGATGGATGTACATGAGCAGCATTTGGACCAGTTGGCACTGGCCATACAAACTATTCTTGATAAGCCTGTTCCGAACCCGGTGGTCCCCCCCAGTTTTGACACCGGAGAATCTGCCTGTGACTACTGTTGCCTCAGTCAAAGGGTTAACCACTTCTGCTCCGTTACCACTCAGATACAATGGTGAACCCACCCTGTGCAGAGGGTTTATTAACCAATTAGAGATATTTTTGGAGTTAACCCCTCATGCCTTTCCTAATGACCACAGTAAGGTCGGATTTATGATATCATTATTGACGGGCAGAGCCCTGGCCTGGGCCAATCCCTTATGGGAGAATGCTAAACCTTGCACCAGGAACTTCAGGGAGTTTGTGCAGACATTTCGGAGAGTATTTGAAGTTCCTGGTAGAACCGCCTCTGCTGCTAAACGTTTGATGGAGATACAACAGGGCAATCGTACTGTGGGCGACTACGCCATAGAATTCTGTACATTAGCAGCAGAGGTAGGTTGGAATAACGAAGCGTTGGTGGCAGCATTTGCCCAAGGTCTGGCTGACCATATTAAAGATGAGACTGCAGCTAGAGAATTGCCTAGTGATTTGAATGAATATATTGATTACGATATTCTGATCGATTCTCGTATCCGTGAGAGAATTGTGGCTAAAGACCGTAGGCTACGGCCTAGAAGCAGCGGGCATAGCAGTCTTTGGATCCCACCCACCCCTCTCTCTCTGCCCAAGCCTCTTGATCTTAAACAGGAATCCTGTGAACCTATGCAACTAGGATTCACCAGGCTAACCAAGGAGGAACGGTCACACCGCAAGAGGCAGGGGTTACGTTTGTACTGTGGTAAAGCTGGGCATATGTTACGTACCTGCCCCGTACGTCCGGGTAACGAATGCACCTAGGGTACCTTGGGGGACAGGCCCTAGGTGGTGTTCAGCAGTCCCTAGACCCGATTATGCATAAACCCATGATCCAGGTGGTATTTTCTTGGGCAGAACACTCTGTGGAGGTTCTGGCCCTGATTGATTCCGGTGCAGCCGGTTACTTCATGGATAGTTCCTTTGCTGCACTACATAAAATTTCGCTGGTTAGAAGGAACTCTCCCTTAGCCATTGAGGCCATTGATGGCAGACCATTAGAACCAGCTCTGATTACTATGGAGACTATTCCACTGTCTATGACAATTGGGGCCCTCCACATGGAGGAACAGCAGTTCCAGATAATTCATTCCCCTCATCATGCGGTCATTCTGGGGTTCCCTTGGTTGCATCTGCATAATCCCCAGTTTGACTGGCAGAGTTGTGAGATTATTTCCTGGTCGCAATATTGCATGAAACATTGTGTGACACATTATCACGGTGCCCGTGATTCTATGCGACAATCTTACTTCCGGGTTTGTCTTGACGGTCTCTTATTGGTTCTAGCTGGCTAGCCCCTCCCAGGGCTTGCCTTTATATACACCCTCCTGTCACTAGGCCGGTGCCCTTTCGTGGTGTTCCTGACCTTACGTTTATTCTGTGCTCCTGTTCCGTATATGATCCGGTTTCGTCTGACCTTGTTCCTGTTCCGCTCTCTGTGTACTGTTCCAGACTTGGCTGACTACCGCTCTCTGTGTACCGATCCAGGCTTGGCTGACTACCGCTCTCTGTGTACCGATCCAGGCTTGGCTGACTACCGCTCTCTGTGTACCGATCCAGGCTTTGGCTGACTACAGCTCTCTGTGTACCAATCCAGGCTTTGGCTGACTACCGCTCTTTGTGCTGCCCTCGATGTCGTTGTCAGTCCATTCACTATTGTTGACTCCTGTTGCTCTACTCTCAGCCTGTGATTTAGTGTGACCTCCGTTACATGCTACCCAGTCTGTGCTCTCCAGTCACTAGCGGTGTTTCAACTGGTCAGTCCATTCCCCACTGTTGCCTCCGGCTTGCGCTACTCTCAGCCTGTGATTCAGTGTGGCCTCCATTACATGCTACCTAGCCTGTGCTCTCCGGTCACTAGCGGTGTTACAACTTGTCAGTCCATTCACTACTGTTGCCTCCGGTTGCTCTACTCTCAGCCTGTGATTCAGTGTGGCCTCCGTTATATGCTTCCCAGCCTGTGCTCTCTGGTCACTAGCGGTGTTACAACTTGTCAGTTCATTCACTACTGTTGCCCCAGTTACCAGGCTGCCTTACCCGGTATTCGGTAAGGCCGGTAGAGCCTCCTCTATTCCTTGTTGCACCAGTTACCAGGCTGCCTTACCCGGTATTTGGTAAGGCCGGTAGAGCCTCCTCTATTCCTTGTTGCACCAGTTACCAGGCTGCCTTACCCGGTATTCTGTAAGGCCGGTAGAGCCTCCTCTATTCCTTGTTGCACTACTTACCAGGCTGCCTTACCCGGTATTCAGTAAGGCCGGTAGAGCCTCCTCAATTCATTGTTGCATCAGTCACCAGGCTGCCTTACCCGGTATTCGGTAAGGCCGGTAGAACCTTATTATTATTATTGCCATTTGTATGCCCTGATCTGTGTCATACTATCTTACTGTATTCTTTTAGAGTTTGGACCCGTGTAGGGCCTTGTTTCGCTTTATCTTGCCTAATAAAGCTTTTCTATTTTATCTTACCAAATTGTCTGAGTGTTCAGTAAAACCGTGACACACATCCAGTTAAGATCCTGTGTACCTCTCCCTCCGTGCCAGCTGAATACCACCAATTCAGTGACATTTTTAGTAAGGGAGGGGCTAGCACTTTGCCCCAGCACAGGGCATACGATTGTGCCATTGATTTGCCCCTGGGGGTGGTGCCCCCTGGGGGACGCACGTACCCACTTTCGTGTGAGGAAAATCGTGCTATGGAGGAATACATTGAGGATGCCCTAAAAAGAGGGATCATTAGAAAGTCAACCTCGCCTGCTGGTGCTGGATTCTTCTTTGTTAAAAGGAAGAGTGGCGAGTTAAGGCCGTGCATTGATTATCATGGACTAAATAAATTGATGTCCAAGAATGCCTACCCCATACCACTCATCACCGAACTATTTGACAGGTTAAAAGGTTCTTCCATCTTTACAAAATTAGATCTACGTGCTGCCTATAACCTGATCAGGATAAAAGCTGGGGATGAGTGGAAAACGGCATTTAATACCAGATCCGGGCATTATGAATATCTAGTTATGCCATTTGGTCTCTGTAACGCACCTGCAGTTTTTCAAGAATTTATTAATGATATCCTCGATGATATGCTATAATTCTGTGTAGTAGTCTACCTTGATGATATACTCATACACTCGGCTAATTTGTCCCAACACATCAAGGATGTGTCCAAGGTGTTGCTTCGCTTACGTAAAAATAAACTATTCTGCAAAATGGAAAAGTGCGAATTTCACAGGTCCAAAGTGTCTTTTTTGGGTTTTGTGATCTCTAAGGAGGGTATTGCTATGGACCAGGAGAAACTCACAGCCGTATTACAATGTCCACGGCCCAAAGGGTTAAAGACGATCCAGCACCTTTTTGGGGTTCGCCAATTATTGCAGAAAGTTTATCCAAAATTTTTCCACTATTGTGAAGCCTCTGACTGACCTCACGCACAAAGGTACTAATCCTTCCCAATGGTCTGAGGCAGCTGATCATGCCTTTGAGACACTGAAATCCGCCTTCGCATCTGCTCCTTTACTGTCCCACCCCAACCCGTCCCTTCCATTCACGTTGGAGGTCGATGCCTCTGAGACTGGGGTAGGGGCAGTACTATCACAGCGCCCGGTGGCAGGGGGCACTCTCAGACCATGTGGGTTTTTCTCAAAAAAGCTGTCTAGTGCTCAGAGTCATTATGAAATTGGCGACAGAGAAGTTCTGGCTATCATTCTCGCCTTGAAGGAATGGCATCACCTACTGGAGGGTACCAGAAATCCTGTGCTAATCCTAACTGACCACAAAAACCTGACCTATCTCTCAGAGGCTAAGAGATTGTCCCCCCGTCAAGCCAGATGGGCTCTGTTTCTATCCCGCTTCAACTTCGTAGTATCTTACTTGCCGGGTTCCAAGAATGTTAGGGCTGATGCCCTGTCTAGACAATTCTGGTCCCACGTATCCATTGATTTCCAGGGAGAACTGCCAGTGTCTAGGGGTTACTCGTTCATCCTGATGGTGGTTGACAGATTTTCTAAAGTGGCTAATTTCGTGCCCCTTCCTGGCCTTCCCTCTGCCCAGGAGTTGGCTGTTTTCGCTAAGAAAGTGTTCCGGTTGCACGGGGTACCTAGAGTTCTGGTGTCCGATCGCAGGAGCCAATTCGTATCCAGATTTTGGAGAGCATTCTGTGAACAGATGGGCATTCAACTGTCCTTTTCTTCTGCCTACCATCCCCAGACCAATAGGGCCGCTGAGCTTGCCAATGAGGGACTGGAGCAGTTCCTGCGCTGTTTTGTCTCCGATCATCATGATAATTGGGCAGACCTGTTTCCATGGGCAGAGTTCGCCAGGAACTGTGCGGTCAGTTCTTCGTCCGGGAGCTCCATGTTTCTCATCAACTACGGGTTCCAGCCATGTTTGCTCCTGGACTCATTCCCGTTGCAACAGATTCCAGCTCTGGATGAGCACATCGAGCATCTCTGCTCCACTTGGGCACAGGTTCAGAGGGCCCTCAGTCAGTCGTTCCAGCGTCATCAGCGCCACACTAACTGTAGACAGCTGCCAGCGGTCTCCTTTCAGGTTGGTGACAGGGTATGGCTCTCCTCCAGAAACCTCAAGTTGCAAGTTCTGTCTAACAAGTTCGCTCCCCGGTTTATTGGTCCATTCAGGGTGATCTGTAAAATTAACCCTGACTCATATGCTTTGGATCTCCCTGCGTCTATGCGCATTCATAATGTGTTCCATGTATCTCTACTGAAACCTTTGGTATGCAACCACTACATTACCACTCCTGTGGTCCCCGGTCCGGTGGAGGTTCAGGGTCAGGAAGAGTACAAGCAGATTTAGAGGACAATTGCAGTACTTGGTCCATTGGAAAGGCTATGGCCCTGAGGAACGTTCCTGGGTTGATCAGAAGGATCTTCATGCTCCTAGATTACTGCGTATTTTTCACTCTAAATATCTTCAGAAGCCAAGTCCCTCTTCCAGGAGAGGGGATCTTTGAGAGGGGGTACTATCACGGTGCCCGTGCTCCCTTGTTTTTGTTTTCCTGTCAGTTATCCTGTGTATTGCTCCCATTGGCTGTCCTGTGTTAATCCCGCCCAGTATGACCTTTATATACTGGGCTCCTGCACCCACACGGTGCCCTTTCGTGGTGTTCCTGTACCAGTGCTAGCTTACTGCTCAGTGTTTCCCAGTGCACCGACTTGGCCTGCCTGACTACTCTTCAGTTTCCAGCTCCTGTGTACCATCCCGGATTGCCTGAGTTCTCTTCAGTGCCTGCTCCTGTGTATCGACCCGGCCTGGCTGACGTTCCTGCTCCCATGTACCGACCCGGATTGCCTGACTTCTCCTCAGTGTCTGCTCCTGTGTATCGACCCAGCCTGGCTGACGTTCCTGCTCCCATATACCGACCCGGCTTGGCTGACGTTCCTGCTCCCGTGTACTGACCTGGCCTGGCTACGTTCCTGTTCCTGTGTACCAACCCTGCTTGATTGACGTTCCTGTTTCTTCAGTTAGTTGTCGCCTCGGCGACATTCTTACTCTGCAGGCGATCCGGTTGCACTTGCTTACTAGCACTTGAGTCAGTTCCGTTTCTGCTTCTGCAGGTTGCTAGTGTCCACCTCCGTTACTTCTCCTGTAGTGTGCCTTTGGCCTAGTCCTCCGTTACTGATCATACCAGTTGCAAGTGTCTGCTTCCGTGATTGCTCCGGTAGTTGCCATGGGATTGTCCTCCACTACTGCTCCGGCAGGTTGCTAGTGTGTGCCTCCGTTACAGCTCCGGCAGTGTGCCTTTGGCCTAGTCCTCCGTTACTGATCATACTGGTTGCAAGTGTCTGCCTCCGTGATTGCTTCGGTAGTCGCCATTGGCTTGTCCTCTGCTACTGCTCCTGCAGGTTGCCAGTGTCTGCCTCCGTTACTGCTCAGGCAGTGTGCCTTGGGCTTAGTCCTCCATTACTGCTCATACCGGTTGCAAGAGTCTGCCTCCGTTATTGCTACGGTAGCGTGCCATTGGCTTGTCCTCCATTTACTGCTCCTGCCGGTTGCAAGTGTCTGCCTCCGTTACTGCTCCGGCAGTGCTCACTACTCTAAAGCTGTTGTACTCTGGCAGTTCACGTTGTTCTGCTAGCCTTGGGCGACCTGAAGCTCTCTATAAAGTGCTATCTCAGTACCTATACATATGGGACTGTATACACTCATTGATGAACTTTAACTCATGTAGTAAAAGAGTCCTGGGAAACTTACTCCTCTTGCCTGACCTGTGTCAGTATATACTGCTTGTACCTTTATTTTGTACTGGACCTGGGTGGGCAATTGTATTATTAACCTGTCGTGTGTCTGCATTATACTGCCTGTATACTACAGGACCTGTGAGGGTTCTTATTGTATTGGGAATTCAATAAAACTGTGTTTTTATCCTAAACCATTGTGTCTGTGAGTCGAACAAACCGTTACTATAGATAACCTTTGATATATACTGTATTACACTGATTGGCAAAATATAACAATTTCCCAAAAATTCTATATAGATTCTATTAATTCCAGAGATTTAGAGCTAAATATAGCCTGTTACAACTGGTCCTAAATGGCTGGTCAGTCCACTTAAGACAATTATAAGACTAATTAAGTTTCTTAAACAGAAGAAAAATTATGAAATTCTGGATTAAATGAATCTAAATGAATAAATGATATAGTTACCAATCAAATTTTCTTTGTCTTTCTCTGTGAGATGGCAGGATCAGGTGTTGTCAGGAATTTAATCAGCCAGCCAAGAGCCTTCTTTTTCCAGGAAACTAAGACCTGTTAGGAGTGTTCATCAGGAAGTTAAGAGCTCAGGAACTAAGAGCTTCTCTATCAAAACCTCACATATAAAGTAAGAAACGCCGCTTATCAAAATCTGCTCTGAATGGTTAAAGGACCATTACATTATACAGTGATGTCAGGCATCTTATTATCATAATTTTGTGAATTTCTCAAAACACTGGAAATAACGCTATTTACATCCACAAGATGACCCTCTCTCTCCACTTAACATCTTACATATAATCAATTTTTATATCATCAATGATGTATGTAAGAGGGCATTAAACATCATATAAAACTGCCATTTTTTTCAGACGTTCTCATAGGGAGGATCTCTCTCGTAAGATAATCTTACTGCTTGGCACGATGGTTGCCTGGCATACTCTGTTAATCACCATTACTGTCAGTTAGTTATTTCTGCCTCATAGAGGTTAGTGTTGAGCGAGCATGCTCGGCCGATGCTCGGATCGGCTCGAGCATCGCTCTGCTCGGCACATGGCGGTACTCGTACGAGTACCGCCATGTGCTCGCCCGCCATGTTCGGGTGGCAGGGATCTGTGCCGAAGGAGGAACAGATCTTACAGACGCTCCGCTGGACCACCAGGGACTGGAGGTAGGGGACATGTGGAGATGGAAGGGGGCATTGTGGAGATGAAGGGGGCATTGTGGAGATGAAGGGGGACATTGTGGAAGGGGGACATTGTGGAAGAGGGGCATTGTTGAGATGAAGGGGGGCATTGTGGAGATGAAGGGGGACATTGTGGAGATGAAGGGGGGCATTGTGGAAGGGGGACATTGTGGAAGAGGGGCATTGTGGAGATGAAGGGGGGCATTGACCAGGCACCCTCCCCTCATCAGAGCAGGGGGTGCCTGGTGTAATGCTCGAGTCCTCCCATTGAATTCAATGGGGCTCGGGTGCTCGGCCGAGCACTCGAGCCTCCGGGGGTGCTCGGTCAGAGCACCCGAACACCCGAGCATCGGGGTGCTCGCTCAACACTAATAGAGGTCCATTATTTTAAACATGAGGTAATTTGAACACATTTTAAACACGTTTTTCAGTTAATTTCTACTATTAGAGTTAACCCTCTATGCTTTCACCAGGACAAAGTCTCTGATATAACTAGTGAATAAACTGCATAATATCATGATTATTTAACTGGTGAATAAACTGCACAATACCATGTTTATTTAACTGGTGAATAAACTACACAATTCCATGTTTATTTAACTAGTAAATAAACTGCATAATATCATGTTTATTTAACTGGTGAATAAACTACACAATATCATGTTTATACAACTGGTGAATAAACTGCAAAATACCATGTTTATTTAACTGGTGAATAAACTGCACAATACCATGTTTAACTGTGGAATAAACTACACAATATAATATTTCTTTAACTGGTGAATAAACTACACAATACCATGTTTATTTAACTGGTGAATAAACTACACAATACCATGTTTATTTAACTGGTAAATAAACTACACAATACCATGTTTATTTAACTGGTGAATAAACTGCACAATACCATGTTTATCTAACTGGTGAATAAACTACACAATATCATGTTTATCCAACTGGTGAATAAACTGCAAAATACCATGTTTATATAACTGGGGGATAAACTGCACAATACCATGTTTATTTAACTGGGGGATAAAGTGCACAATATCATGTTTATTTAACTGGTAAATAAACTACACAATACCATGTTATTTAACTGGTGATTGAACTACACAATACCATGTTTATTTAACTGGTGAATAAACTGCACAATACCATGTTTATCTAACTGGTGAATAAACTGTACAATATCATGTTTATTTAACTGGTAAATAAACTACACAATACCATGTTTATTTAACTGGTAAATGAACTACACAATACTATGTTTATCTAACTGGTAAATAAACTACACAATACCATGTTTATTTAACTGATGAATAAACTACACAATACCATGTTTATCTAACTGGTGAATAAACTACACAATACCATGTTTATTTAACTGGTAAATAAACTGCACAATACCTTGTTTATTTAACTGATGAATAAACTACACAATATCATGTTTATTTAACTGGTGAATAAACTGCACAATACCATGTTTATTCAACTGGTAAATAAACTACACAATACCATGTTATTTAACTGGTGATTGAACTACACAATACCATGTTTATTTAACTGGTGAATAAACTGCACAATACCATGTTTATCTAACTGGTGAATAAACTGTACAATATCATGTTTATTTAACTGGTAAATAAACTACACAATACCATGTTTATTTAACTGGTAAATGAACTACACAATACTATGTTTATTTAACTGGTAAATAAACTGCACAATACCTTGTTTATTTAACTGATGAATAAACTACACAATATCATGTTTATTTAACTGGTGAATAAACTGCACAATACCATGTTTATTCAACTGGTAAATAAACTACACAATACCATGTTTATTTAACTAGTAAATAAACTGCAAAATACCATGTTTATTTAACTGGTGAATAAACTACACAATACCATGTTTATTTAACTGGTGAATAAACTACACAATACAATGTTTATTTAACTAATGAATAAACTACACAATATCATGTTTATTTAACTGGTGAATAAACTACACAATACCATGTTTATTTAACTGGTGAATAAACTACACAAAATCATGTTTATCCAACTGGTGAATAAACTGCAAAATACCATGTTTATATAACTGGGGGATAAACTGCACAATACCATGTTTATTTAACTGGGGGATAAAGTGCACAATATCATGTTTATTTAACTGGTAAATAAACTACACAATACCATGTTATTTAATTGGTGATTGAACTACACAATACCATATTTATTTAACTGGTGAATAAACTGCACAATACCATGTTTATCTAACTGATGAATAAACTGTACAATATCATGTTTATTTAAATGATGAATAAACTACACAATAGCATGTTATGTAACTGGTGAATAAACTACACAATATCATGTTTATTTAACTGGTGAATAAACTACACAATACCATGTTTATTTAACTGGCAAATAAACTACACAATACTATGTTTATCTAACTGGTAAATAAACTACACAATACCATGTTTATTTAACTGATGAATAAACTACACAATACCATGTTTATCAAACTGGTGAATAAACTACACAATACCATGTTTATTTAACTGGTAAATAAACTACACAATACAATGTTTATTTAACTAGTAAATAAACTGCAAAATACCATGTTTATTTAACTGGTGAATAAACTACACAATACCATGTTTATTTAACTGGTGAATAAACTACACAATACAATGTTTATTTAACTAATGAATAAACTACACAATATCATGTTTATTTAACTGGTGAATAAACTACACAATATCATGTTTATCCAACTGGTGAATAAACTGCAAAATATCATGTTTATTTAACTGGTGAATAAACTACACAATACCATGTTTATTTAACTGGTGAATAAACTACACAATATCATGTTTATCCAACTGGTGAATAAACTGCAAAATACCATGTTTATATAACTGGGGGATAAACTGCACAATACCATGTTTATTTAACTGGGGGATAAAGTGCACAATATCATGATTATTTAACTGGTGAATAAACTGCACAATACCATGTTTATTTAACTGGGGGATAAAGGCACAATACCATGTTTATTTAACTGGTGAATAAACTACACAATACAATGTTTATTTAACTGATGAATAAACTACACAATACCATGTTTATTTAGCTGATGAATAAACTACACAATACCATGTTTATTTAACTGGTAAATAAACTGCACAATACCTTGTTTATCTAACTTGTGAATAAACTACACAATACCATGTTTATTTAACTGGTGAATAAACTACACAATACAATGTTTATTTAACTGATGAATAAACTACACAATACCATTTTTATTTAACTGGTGAATAAACTGTACAATATCATGTTTATTTAACTGATGAATAAACTACACAATTCCATGTTTATCTAACTGGCGAATATACTGTAAAATACCATGATTATTTAACTGGTGAATAAACTACACAATACCATGTTTATTTAACTGGTGAATAAACTACACAATACCATGTTTATTTAACTGGTAAATAAACTACACAATACCATGTTTATTTAACTGGTGAATAAACTACACAATACCATGTTTATTTAACTGGTGAATAAACTGCACAATACCATGTTTATCTAACTGGTGAATAAACTCTACAATATCATGTTTATTTAACTGATGAATAAACTACACAATATCATGTTTATCTAACTGGTGAATAAACTACACAATTCCATGTTTATCTAACTGGTGAATAAACTACACAATATCATGTTTATTTAACTGGTGAATAAATTGTAAAATACCATGTTTATTTAACTGGTGAATAAACTACACAATACCGTGTTTATTTAACTGGTGAATAAACTACACAATACCATGTTTATTTAACTGGTAAATAAACTACACAATACCATGTTTATTTAACTGTTGAATAAACTGCACAATGCCATGTTTATTTAACTGGTAAATAAACTGCACAATACCATGTTTATTTAACTGGTGAATAAACTACACAATATCATGTTTATCTAACTGGTGAATAAACTACACAATTCCATGTTTATCTAACTGGTGAATAAACTACACAATATCATGTTTATTTAACTGGTGAATAAATTGTAAAATACCATGTTTATTTAACTGGTGAATAAACTACACAATACCATGTTTATTTAACTGGTAAATAAACTGCAAATACCATGTTTATATAACTGGTAAATAAACTGCACAATACCATGTTTATTTAACTGGTGAATAAACTACACACTACCATGTTTATCTAACTGCTAAATAAACTGCACAATACCATGTTTATTTAACTGATGAATAAACTGCACAATACCAAGTTTATTTAACTAGTAAATAAACTGCACAATACCATGTTTATCTAACTAGTAAATAAACTGCACAATACCATGTTTATTTACTGATGAATAAACTACAAAATATCATGTTTATTTAACTGCCCACTCCTGTCTAAATCACCCCCCCCCCCCCGTATCTCCAGCATTGATAGTAGGGAAGATATTTCAATATCCCCTCCTTTCTGCCACCCTGGGTGTCTATATCTCCTGAGGAGACATAAATTATGCAATAAGGCTTTCTCTTTTATATATATATAGATAAAAACTGGGTATTATATCAGTATATAAATTGGGTATTATGTAAGGAATTATGGTCGACACAGACACACACATACACTGTGACACATACATATAAACACACACAGTCACTCACTCTGACTCCCAGTGACCTCAGCAGGATTTGTTGTACAGCCACTGAAGGGAAGCTGCAGCACCAGGGGAACAAAATGGTACTCAAAGGGTTTATCACGGTGCCCGTGATTGGTGCTGTTCAGTGTCAGTCACTTGCTGAGTATCATGATTGGCTGTCTGTGATTAGCCCTCCTCACACAGCCTTTTTAAACCCAGGCTGAGCAATTCCAGGTTGCCCTTTCGTGGTGTTCCTGACTCCACTCTGCCTGACCTGATTGTCAGGCTTCTGGGCCTGTTCCTGCTGTTCTTGCTGATCCTGTGTTCCAGTGTTCCTGTATGCTAGTGTTCCTGTGTTCCAGTGTTCCTGTGTTCCAGCACCTCGCGGGTTAATCTTACTGAGTTCCTGAATCTCCTGCTCCAGCCGTCGCTCTGGCGACATTGTTCTTCTCGCTGCTGATCATACTTTGTTGGTTTACTCCACTAAACCTGGTTGCGATATACATTGTTGGTCCCAGCGTGCGGACGCTGGTTTACTCCACTAAACCTGGTTGCGATATACATTGTTGGTCCCAGCGCGCGGACGCTGGTTTACTCCACTAAACCTGGTTGCAATATACATTGTTGGTCTCAGCGTGCGGACGCTGGTTTACTCCACTATACCTGGTTGCGATATACATTGTTGGTCCCAGCGTGCAGACGCTGGTTTACTCCACTAAACTGGTTGTGAGATACATTATTGGCTCCAGCGTGCGGACGCTGGTTTGCTCCACTAAACCTGGTAACGATATACGTTGTTGGTCCCAGCGTGCGGACGCTGGTTTACTCCACTAAACCTGGTTGCGATATACATTGTTAGTTCCAGCGTGCGGACGCTGCTTTACTCCACTAAACCTGGTTGCGATATACATTGTTGGTTCCAGCGTGCGGTCGCTGGTTTGCTCCTTTAAACCTGGTGACGCTATTACCATTAGTCCCAACGTGCGGACGTTGGTTTGCTCCTGAACATCCAGTACTGTGGTCAGTCGCTGTCCACTTCCTTGCAGTTGTCTGAGTATCCCTGGCAATAGACTACTGCTGAGTAAGACCTCTATACTTATGCTCTGTGCTGTCTTAGTCACCTGACAGCTGGTCTACTCGCTCAGGCTGCCCTGCCCGGTATTGGTGAGGCCGGTAGAACCTTGACGATACCATCCTGTAGGTTGCCTCACCTGGTATTGGCAGGGATGGTAGTGCCTACTCCAGTACTCCTTTGGGCTGCCCTGCCCGGTATTGGTAAGGCCGGTAGAACCGGTATATGTCATCTCACAGTTGCCTTACCGGTATAGGCAAGGCCAGTAGAGCCTGTCATTAAAACTGTCACTTGGGTTGCCTTGCCCGGTATTTAGGCAAGGCCAGTAGAACCTATTATATGTTATATTACTGTTGTATTGTTATGTATGTTTACCCTACGGGGACTGCCTTTAACTTTTAATAAAGTTAAGTTATTTTACCAAACCTTAAGTCTGAGAGTCTTCAAATCCGTGACAGGGTTAAGGCAGGCCCTCATTGCTCAGTTATTTCATGGGTGTCAACATTTGCCATGCAAGACAGAGGACAGACAGCCATCAGGTAAACACTTAACCCACTGACTGCCACAGGGTTGTGTATCAACTTTTACCCCTCAGGACAGACCAGCAGCATAGGAGGAAGTGTCCTCAAACCCCTCACACTGTAAACTTCCATTTCCTCCCACTTCTCCTCCTTCCCCAGCCTATTACTAACACTTTTTCACATTTATGTTAAGCCCCGTCCCCTATGTCCAATTAAGCCCTGCCCCCATTGCTCTCTCCACATCAGCACCACATGACTCCCCTCCAGGGACTTCACAAGACAAAGTCCCCAGGTATGAATACACTTCTCACTGCTATTTAACTGTGACATGACACACCAGTGTATACTACATGCCTCTCTATACCATAGCCCTTTGCATGCCAGAGGAGTGCACAATGCATTGCAAACCCTTCTGGCACTCAAAGGGTTGACATGATGGTATAACAATCCTTTTATTTTCTGCTTTCCATTTGCACAACTCAAACACACACAGGCATAATACTGCAATTCTGCCCCAAAGTAAAGGAGAAATAAAAAATAACATTGATGTAATGTCATACCTCCCAAGCGTCCCTCTTTAGGATATATTAGTGCTTCATTCCTCCCAAGTGTCCCTCTTTAGGATATATTAGTGCTTCATACCTCCCAAGTGTCTCCTCTTTAGGCTATATTAGTGCTTCATACCTCCCAAGTGTCCCTCTTTAGGAGATATTAGTACTTCATACCTCCCAAGTGTCTCCTCTTTAGGATATATTAGAGCTTCATACCTCCCAAGTGTCCCCTCTTTAGGATATATTAGTGCTTCATATGTCCCAAGTGTCCCTCTTTAGGATATATTAGTGCTTCATTCCTCCCAAGTGTCCCTCTTTAGGATATATTAGTGTTTCATACCTCCAAAGTGTCCCCTCTTTAGGATATATTAATGCTTCATACCTCCCAAGTGTCCCTCTTTAGGATATATTAGTGCTTCATACCTCCCAAGTGTCCCTCTTTAGGATATATTAGTGCTTCATACCTCCCAAGCGTCCCTCTTTAGGATATATTAGTGCTTCATACCTCCCAAGCGTCCCTCTTTAGGATATATTAGTGCTTCATACCTCCCAAGCGTCCATCTTTAGGATATATTAGTTCTTCATACCTCCCAAGTGTCCTTCTTTAGGAGATATTAGTGCTTCATACCTCCCAAGTGTCCATCTTTAGGATATATTAGTGCTTCATACCTCCCAAGTGTCCCTCTTTAGGATATATTAGTGCTTCATACCTCCCAAGTGTCCCACTTTAGGATACATTAGTGCTTCATACCTCCCAAGTGTCCCTCTTTAGGATACATTAGTGCTTCATACCTCCCAAGCGTCCCTCTTTAGGATATATTAGTGCTTCATACCTCCCAAGTGTCCATCTTTAGGAGATATTAGTGCTTCATACCTCCCAAGCGTCCCTCTTTAGGATATATTAGTGCTTCATACCTCTCAAGTGTCCCCTCTTTAGGATATATTAGTGCTTCATACCTCCCAAGTGTCCCCTCTTTAGGATATATTAGTGCTTCATACCTCCCAGGTGTCCCCTCTTTAGGATATATTAGTGCTTCATACCTCCCAAGTGTCCCTCTTTAGGATATATTAGTGCTTCATACCCCCCAAGTGTCCCTCTTTAGGATATATTAGTGCTTCATACCTCCCAAGTGTCCCCTCTTTAGGATATATTAGTGCTTCATACCTCCCAAGTGTCCCCTCTTTAGGAGATATTAGTGCTTCATACCTCCCAAGTGTCCCTCTTTAGGAGATATTAGTGTTTTATGCCTCCCAAGCGTCCCTCTTTAGGAGATATTAGTGCTTCATACCTCCCAAGTGTCCCTCTTTAGGATATATTAGTGCTTCATACTTCCCAAGTGTCCCTCTTTAGGATATATTAGTGCTTCATACCTCCCAAGTGTCCCCTCTTTAGGAGATATTAGTGCTTCATACCTCCCAAGTGTCCCTCTTTAGGAGATATTAGTGTTTTATGCCTCCCAAGCGTCCCTCTTTAGGATATATTAGTGCTTCATACCTCCCAAGTGTCCCTCTTTAGGATATATTAGTGCTTCATACCTCCCAAGCGTCCCTCTTTAGGATATATTAGTGCTTCATACCTCCCAAGTGTCCCTCTTTAGGATATATTAGTGCTTCACACCTCCCAAGTGTCCCCTCTTTAGGATATATTAGTGCTTCATACCTACCAAGTGTCCCTCTTTAGGAAATATTAGTGCTTCAGTCCTCCCAAGTGTCCCTCTTTAGGAGATATTACTGCTTCATACCTCCCAAGTGTCCCTCTTTAGGATATATTAGTGCTTCATACCTCCCAAGTGTCCCTCTTTAGGATATATTAGTGCTTCATACCTCCCAAGTGTCCCTCTTTAGGATATATTAGTGCTTCACACCTCCCAAGTGTCCCCTCTTTAGGATATATTAGTGCTTCATACCTACCAAGTGTCCCTCTTTAGGAAATATTAGTGCTTCATTCCTTCCAAGTGTCCCTCTTTAGGATATATTAGTGCTTCACACCTCCCAAGTGTCCCCTTCTTTAGGATATATTAGTGCTTCATACCTATCAAGTGTCCCTCTTTAGGATATATTAGTGTTTCATATCTCCCAAGTGTCCCTCTTTAGGATATATTAGTACTTCATACTTCCCAAGTGTCCCCTCTTTAGGATATATTAGTGCTTCATACCTCCCAAGTGTCTCTCTTTAGGAGATATTAGTGTTTTATGCCTCCCAAGTGTCCCTCTTCAGGAGATATTAGTACTTCATTCCTCCCAAGTGTCCCCTCTTTAGGAGATATTAGTACTTCATACCTCCCAAGTGTCCCCTCTTTAGGAGATATTAGTACTTCATTCCTCCCAAGTGTCCCTCTTTAGGAGACATTAGTGCTTCATACTTCCCAAGTGTCCCTCTTTAGGAGATATTAGTACTTCATTCCTCCCAAGTGTCCCTCTTTAGGAGATATTAGTACTTCATTCCTCCCAAGTGTCCCTCTTTAGGAGATATTAGTACTTCATTCCTCCCAAGTGTCCCCTCTTTAGGAGATATTAGTGCTTCATACCTCCCAAGTGTCCCTCTTTAGGAGATATTAGTGTTTTATGCCTCCCAAGTGTCCCTCTTTAGGAGATATTAGTACTTCATTCCTCCCAAGTGTCCCTTTAGGATATATTAGTGCTTCATACCTCCCAAGTGTCCTCTCTTTAGGAGATATTAGTGCTTCATACCTCCCAAGTGTCCCTCTTTAGGAGATATTAGTGTTTTATGCCTCCCAAGTGTCCCTCTTTAGGAGATATTAGTACTTCATTCCTCCCAAGTGTCCCTTTAGGATATATTAGTGCTTCATACCTTCCAAGTGTCCCTCTTTAGGATATATTAGTGCTTCATACCTCCCAAGTATCCCTCTTTAGGATATATTAGTGCTTCATACTTCCAAGTGTCCCTCTTTAGGATATATTAGTGCTTCATACCTCCCAAGTGTCCCTCTTTAGGAGATATTAGTGCTTCATACCTCCCAAGTGTCCCTCTTTAGGATATATTAGTGCTTCATACTTCCAAGTGTCCCTCTTTAGGAGAGACAGTTCCATTTTCACACTCTTTTCTACACTTTTGTCCCTCTTTTCTGGAGATAAGTAGTGTGTTTCCCATTGCTCCACAACAATAAAAGTCACATAAATATGTAGTTAATCTTTAATATATGTGTGTATAAATTACTGTGTGTAAATAAAATACTTTATTCTTGCTGTAAATAATTGTATACACTCTTAACTTGCAGGGAAGTAATGTACAAGGGAGGGATATCAGATGTATATGCTACTCAGACTGTTAACCCTTGGCGTGCAACAGGGGTATGCAACACTTTGCTTTGCAATGCATTCACAAACCCTCTGACACTCAAACGGTTAAAGGGATAGTAATACTTCTATTAAACTTTAGCTCTGAGTTTTCGTTATATATATATATATTTTTACATGTAGGACTATATTTCATTACTAACAGTGTTGGACTTAAAACGATATTCAAGCCCAAAGGATCCTCCTGCCCATCATGCTGTCTCCACAGCTGATACCCCTGCCAGCCCCTAGGTTCAGGCCTGTTTCCTCAGAATCAACAGGGGCTTCTTCCTCCCGCACTGGATCCGGACATTGAGAGGCGCATTGTGGGGGAAAGAGTGTCTCCGCTGTACAGGGGACAGTAACGTTGGGTGATAAATTTACATTATTTAGGCCACTGGGACGACGTCTTTATACATTCACAGTACTCTATTTAACACTTTGAATGTCAGAGAGGTAACTAATGCATTGGACCACAATGCATTGGATGCCTTTTCAGCACTCAAAGGGTTAATTCTGACATGACATACCACTGTATACTGCATGGCATTCTATGGGTTAACATGCTGCTATAAGTCTCTCCCACATAATCTTTTATTTTCTACTTTCCACTTCTACACGCCAAACACACAGAGGCATAATACTGCAGTTCTGCCCCAAAGTAAAGGCAATAACAAATACCATTGATTTCACTGTTTCAAGACCACAGTGGGGATGACAACACGTTGTGAATCGATGTCCTCTGGTCCTTAAGGGGCTAAATTTGGCTTCTAACTCTCTGAATACTGCAGATATTCACTTCAGTACAAGACTGTTACCTACACAGCACTATAACACTCCTACACTAATCCACTTCTACACTCAGAACCTACAGATTGTTACCTACACAGCACTGTAACGCTCCTACACTAATCCCAGGGTGGCCACAGCCCCCACTTCTACACTCAGAACCTACAGATTGTTACCTACACAGCACTGTAACGCTCCTACACTAATCCCAGGGTGGCCACAGCCCACACTTCTACACTCAGATCATACAGATTGTTACCTACACAGCACTGTAACGCTCCTACACTAATCCCAGGGTGGCCACAGCCCCCACTTCTACACTCAGAACCTACAGATTCGGGGGACTAGCAAGAGCCTGAACCTCCACACACAGGGGGCAGCTATCACTATGTCAGTGTCCCTCTGTCTGTGTGTGTATGCTTTTGTGTGTATATCTGTTGCATGTGTGCATATGTCTGTTGTGTTTGTGTGTGTGCGTACGTCTGTTGCGTGTGTGCATATGTCTTTTGCGTCTGCGTATGCGTGCCTGTGTGAGCATGTCTGTTGTGCGCATGTGTGTTTGTGCATGTCTGTTGCATGTATGTGTGTGTACATCTCTGTTACATGTGTGTGTACATTTGTGCATCTCCGGTGTGTATGTGCATGTCTTTTGCATGTCTCTGCCGCTCACTGTGTGTATGTGTCTGCCTGTGTTTTGCATATGTCTGTGTTGATCAGTGTGTCTACATTTCACACACGTGCGCCCAACGGTCATAACATGGCGGCCAATGCCGTCCCACATTGCTAGTATCAGTATATAACTGGGTATTAAATCAGTATATAACTGGGTATTATAGCAGTATATAACTGGTATTGTATCAGTATATAACTGGGTATTATATCAGTATATAACCTGTGTATTATATCAGTATATAACTGGTATTGTATCAGTATATAACCTGTGTATTATATCAGTATATAAACTGGGTATTATCTATATATATAAAAGAGAAAGGCTCATTGCATAATTTATGTCTCCTCAGGAGACACACACACCCAGGGGTGGCAATAAGGAGGGGTTACTGTTCCCACTGGGTGATTCAATGGGTGCGTGATTTTCACACCAATTGCAGTGCACTGCTATTGGTGTGAAAATCATGCAGGGAGTTGGCCTGCCCCCACTATGCAGCCCGCCCACCACTATCAAAGTCATAAAAAAACAATATGGCCGCCACTTGCTCCTACACCACAGGCAAACACACACATGCCCCACTCACACAGCACCAAACTCACACACATGCCCCCCTCACACAGCACCAGACACACACACAGCACCACACACACACAAATGCCCCACTCACACACACAGCACCACACACACAAAAGCCAGAAAGAAATATGGCTGACACACAGTCACTCACCCTGACTCCCAGTGGCCTCAGCAGGACCTGTACTACAGCCACTGAGGAACAAAATAGCACTCAAAGGGTTAAGGTAGATCCTCATTGCTCAATTATTTCTTCACTGTCATCATTTGCCATACAACACAGAGGACAGGCAGGCATCAGGTACACACTTAACCCACTGACTGCCACAGGGTTGTGTATCAAGTTTTACCTCTCAGTGAGTGTGTTCAAACCCCTCACACTGTAAACTTGCATTTCCCTCCCACTTCTCCTCCTTCCCCAGCCTATTACTAACACTTTTCCCACATTTCTCTTAAGCCCCGCCCCCACTCGTGATTACGCCCCACCCCCTTTTAACCCAAATTGCCCCATTGCTCTCTCCACATCAGCACCACATGAGGGACTCCACAAGTCAAAGTTCCCAGGTATTACACACTCATGCCCCACCCACACAGCACCAAACACCCATACACACACAAAGCCAGAAAGAAATATGGCTGACACACAGTCACTCACCCTGACTCCCAGTGGCCTCAGCAGGACCTGTAGTACAGCCACTGAACAGTGCTGCATCACCAGGGGAACAAAATGGCACTCAAAGGGTTAAGGTAGGCCCTCATTGCTGAATTACTTCTTCACTGTCATCATTTGCCATGCAAGACACAGGACAGACAGCCATCAGGTACACACTTAACCCACTGACTGCCACAGGGTTGTGTATCAAGTTTTACCCCTCAGGGAGTGTGTTCAAACCCCTCATACTGTAAAGTTGCATTTCCCTCCCACTTCTCCTCCTTCCCCAGCCTATTACTAACACTTTTCCACATTTATGTTAAGCCCCGCCCCTACTCACGATTAAGCCCCGCCCACTTTTAACCCAGATTGCCCCATTTGTCTCTCCACATCAGCACCACATAACTCCCCTCCAGAGACAACACACGTCAAAGTTCCCAGGTATGAATACACTTCCCACTGCTATTTAACTCTGACATGCCTCTCTATACCTTAACCATTTCAGTGCCAGAGGGGTGCACAACTCATGCACGCATGTGTTTCTGCGCATATATGTTGCGTGTGTGTGTACATCTCTGTTACTTATTTGTGTGCATGTGTGCATCTCCGGTGTGTGTGTGCATGTCTTTTGCATGTCTCTGACGCTCACTGTGTGTATGTGTCTGCCTGTGTGTTCCATATGTCTGTGTTTATCAGTGTGTCTACATTTCACACACGTGCGCCCAACACCGTCCCACATTTGTAGTGTATATATATAAGAGAGAAAACCTGCGTCCCCTGCCACACACATCCAGGGGCGGCTGTAAGGAACAGTTAGCCTGCCCCCCAACATCAGTCTTAACCTAGGCTGACCAGACCTCACCTTTAACTGGGGACGCATAGGAAAAATGCATACTGCAGGACTGCTTTCATTTCAGTGAAGTACTGCAAAATGGCTATTTCCTATGTGTCCCCGGTTAAAGGTGAGATCTGGTCAGCCTACCTTAACCCTTTGAGTGTCAGAGGGGTACGCATACATTGCAATGCGTTGCGTACCTCTCTGGCAGTCAGAGGGTTAACCCTCTCCTCCACAACTCACCTACTGCTACATCACTTCTCTCGACTTACAACTCCTACAGTAAACAACTCATGGCACAATACTATAACCCACCAACCAGCAGCTCCCATTTTGCTGGGGAGCCACACATTGGTCACTTCTTTCAAAGACACACTGGGACACTCAGAGTCAGCAGGGGAATAGGTTATAACACACAGATCTTCAGTTTCCATGCTAAGAACTGGGGCTGATGGACTCACTTTGTTTCAATTTAACCCTTTGAGTGCTGTTGCAATGCATTGGATACCTCTCTGGCACTCAGAGGGTTAAGCCCATTAACCTTTGGAGTACCAGAGATGATATGCAGCACATTGCTCTGCGTACCTCTGTCACTCAAAGGGTTAATATCTGTTTGGAAAGCTTCCACATTTGGGTACTGTGCAGCCCACTCTTACCTCACAAGTGGCCCACAGGGTTAAACTGATTTCTTTGAAAATGTCCATTGATTTCAATGAGACTATTAATTCCATGAATGCTACAGACAATGCAAACACATTGCCAAAGCAACGCGTTGGGGACCATTGTAGCATTCAAGGGGTTAAAGCCCCATTTATGTCAACACAATTTTCCTGTTTTTTCAATTCAACCCTATGGTGTCAGTTTTTTTTGAGTTGCACCCTTTATCTTGATACATAAGGCCCATATAGTTATACTCTTACCCCATTCATCTAAACCCATTTATACTTTTGGCTCTTGCAGCAGCTGACTGTGCACTGTGATCTGTGAGGCTGATACACTAACACAAAGAGGAACAATTCATCTGTACCATACAGAACAAATACAATGCTTTGCTGACCTCTCTAGCGTTGAAGACGTTAAAACGCCCATTTAAATAAATGGGTATTGTTCCCTGTGCTGCTGTTACTTTTCCACAAAATTCCACCACTTTCCTTAGTATATGAGCCTTCCTGTTTTGAAGCCTATTAGCTGTTAGGGGTCCCTGTATTGATCCCTTGCCTACGGCCCATGGACAAATAATCCGGTTCTGTCCCAGCCGACCACCACGGTCCACTAATGCAAGGAGCGCCCAACATGTGTCACATATTCCTTTCACTGCCAGAGGACTATACAACTCATTACACAGCAATGTGTTGCGTACCTCTCTCACACTCAGAGTTAAAGTGCTTCACTCCAACCAACTGCTACACTATGTCTGTATAATGCAGTAACCCTACAGCCCTGTATTTCATGTCTACTTCACTGTCTATGTGTAGTCATTTCTCCCCCTCACCCATTACTTTACTGTAACACTTCACTGTCCCTCCTCTCCTCAATCTCTCATCTCCTCCTCCCTTGTCACCCCCACTCACCTATCCCCTTGCCATTCATCCATAGTCCCAATCTCGCTATTTTACTCCCACATCACTATTACATTATCTATCACTGCATCTGTCACTTAACCCTCTGTCTGCCAACCTATTTCTTCAAATGTACTGCAGTATCCACTGCTGTAATCT
This sequence comes from Rhinophrynus dorsalis, assembly GCA_037306005.1. Taxonomy (NCBI): domain Eukaryota; kingdom Metazoa; phylum Chordata; class Amphibia; order Anura; family Rhinophrynidae; genus Rhinophrynus; species Rhinophrynus dorsalis. Next base: position 3,172,163 of record CM074719.1, read on the forward strand.
AAATTATTCCTTTACTCACAAACATCTTCTCACTGTGACCTTCTACAAGCACACTGACTTCAACTGTAAGGATACAGGGTCTTATTCATCAAGTAACATAGCACACTCACTTCAACTGTAAGGATACAGGGCCTTATTCATCAAGTAACACAGCACACTGACTTCAACTATAAGGATGCAAGGCCTTATTCATCAAGTAACACAGCACACTCACTTCAACTGTAAGGATACAGGGCCTTATTCATCAAGTAACACAGCACACTGACTTCAACTGTAAGGATACAGGGCCTTATTCATCATGTAACGCAGCACACTAACTTCAACTGTAAAGATACAGGGCCTTATTCACCAAGTAACGCAGCACACTCACTTCAACTGTTAAGATACAGGGCCTTATTCACCAAGTAACATAGCACACTCACTTCAACTGTAAGGATACAGGGCCTTATTCACCAAGTAACACAGCACACTGACTTCAACTGTAAGGATACAGGTCCTTATTCACCAAGTAACACAGCACACTCACTTCAACTGTAAAGATACAGGGCCTTATTCATCAAGTAACACAGCACACTGATTTCAACTGTAAGGATACAGGGCCTTATTCATCAAGTAACACAGCACACTGACTTCAACTGTAAGGATACAGGGCCTTATTCACCAAGTAACACAGCACACTCACTTCAACTGTAAGGATACAGGGCCTTATTCACCAAGTAAAGCGGCACACTCACTACAACTGTAAGGATACAGGGCCTTATTCATCATGTAACACAGCACACTCACTTCAACTGTAAGGATACAGGGCCTTATTCATCAAGTAACACAGTACACTCACTTCAACTGTAAGGATACAGGGTCTTATTCATCAAGCTGAAGAGCTGCAATTAAAACATTTTTTACAAATCTTATCAGCATATCTACATCCCCACTGCGTCTGTCACACACTGTCTACACATGTGACATCATATGCCTATGTGTGTGTGTCTCCGTCTGTATGCGTTTCACAGTGTGTGACACGCTCTGTCTCTTTAAGTGCGTGTCTGTAACACTGCATATTTCTGTTTCACACAATGTCTCTCTGTGTAAATAATATGACGGGCAACGCCGTCCCACATTGCTAGTCATATCATATTTATCTATCTATCTCATATCTATCTGTAAATATCACATATCTATCTACCTATCTATCTCATATCTATCTTTCTATCTATCTATCTATCTATCTATCTATCTATCTATCTAATATCTATCTCATATCTATCTATGCATCTGTCTGTCTATCTATCTATCATCTACTATATATATCTGTATATCTCATATCCATCTATCTCATATCTGTCTATATATATCACATATCTATCTATCTATCTATCTCATATCTATCTATCTATCTATCTATCTATCTATCTATCTATCTATCTATCTATCCATCCATATCACGTCTATTCCATATCTATCTATCTATCTATCTATCTATCTATCTACCTATCTATCTATCTATCTATCTATCTCATATCTATCTATATATATATGACATACATACATATATATACCTATATATATTATCTATATCTCATATCTATCTATCTATCTCAAATCTATCTATGTATCTGTCTGTCTATCTATCACATATCTATCTATCTAACATAACATAGTAATATAGTAGATAAGGCTGAAAATACATGTGTCCATCAAGTCCAGCCCATGCCAAAAACACCCCTATTGATCCAGAGGAAGGCAACAAAACCCCTCTGGGACCATTTCCAATCTAGTCCCAAGTGTGTGTGTGTGGGGGGGGAATTATTCCTTCCTGACTCCAACTAGTAGTCATATAGTTTCCCGAATCAATACCTATCTATCTATCTATCTATCTATCTATCTATCTATCTATCTATCCATCTATCATCTCCTATATATCGATCTATATGTTTGTCTATCTATCTAACTCTATCTCACATCTAGCTAGCTATCTATTGCATATTTATATATATATATATCATATCATATTTATCTATCTATCTCATACCTATCTGTAAATATCACATATCTATCTACCTATCTATCTCATATCTATCTATCTGATATCTATCTATCTATCTATCTATCTATCTCATATCTATCTATGCATCTGTCTGTCTATCTGTCTATCATCTACTATATATATATCTGTCTATCTCATATCCATCTATCTCATATCTGTCTATATATATCACATATCTATCTATCTATCTATCTATCTATCTATCTCATATCTATCTATCTATCCATCATCTCCTATATATCGATCTATATGTCTGTCTATCTATCTAACTATATCTCACATCTAGCTAGCTATCTATTGCATATATATATATATATATATTTATATATCATATCATATTTATCTATCTATCTCATATCTATCTGTAAATATCACATATCTATCTACCTATCTATCTGATATCTATCTATCTATCTATCTATCTATGTATCTCATATCTATCTATCTATCTATCTATCTATCTATCTATCTATCTCATATCTATCTATCTATCTCATATCTATCTCATATCTATCTATCTATCTATCTATCTATCCACTATGTATCTCATATCTATCTATCTATCTATCTATCTATCTATCTATCTATCTATCTATCTATCTATCTCATATCTATCTATCTCATATCTATCTATCTATCTATCTATCTATCTATCTCATATCTATCTATGCATCTGTCTGTCTATCTATCTATCATCTACTATATATATCTGTCTATCTCATATCCATCTATCTCATATCTGTCTATATATATCACATATCTATCTATCTATCTATCTATCTATCTATCTATCTATCTATCTATCTACCTATCTATCTCATATCTATCTATCTATCTATCTATCTATCTATCTATCTATCTATCTATATCTATCTACCTAATCTACCTTTGTCTCATATCTATCTATGTCTATCTATCTATCTATGTATACATATCACATCTATTCCATATCTATCTATCTATCTATCTATCTATCTATCTATCTATCTATCCATCTATCTCTCTATCTCATATCTATCTATCTATCCATCCATATCACGTCTATTCCATATCTATCTCTCTATCTATCTATCTATATATATATATATCACATACATACATATATATACATATATATATTATCTATATATCATATCTATCTATCTCAAATCTATCTATATATCTGTCTGTCTATCTATCACATATCTATCTATCTAACATAACATAGTAATATAGTAGATAAGGCTGAAAATACATGTGTCCATCAAGTCCAGCCCATGCCAAAAACACCCCTATTGATCCAGAGGAAGGCAACAAAACCCCTCTGGGGCCATTTCCAATCTAGTCCAAAGTGTGTGTGTGTGGGGGGGGAATTATTCCTTCCTGACTCCAACTAGTAGTCATATAGTTTCCCGAATCAATAACTATCTATCTATCTATCTATCTATCTATCTATCTATCTATCTATCTATCCATCCATCATCTCCTATATATCGATCTATATGTCTGTCTATCTATCTAACTCTATCTCACATCTAGCTAGCTATCTATTGCATATTTATATATATATATCATATCATATTTATCTATCTATCTCATATCTATCTGTAAATATCACATATCTATCTACCTATCTATCTCATATCTATCTATCTATCTATCTATCTAATATCTATCTCATATCTATCTATGCATCTGTCTATCTATCTATCTATCATCTACTATATATATCTGTCTATCTCATATCCATCTATCTCATATCTGTCTATATATATCACATATCTATCTATCTATCTATCTATCTATCTATCTATCTATCTCATATCTATCTATCTCATATCTATCTATCTCATATCTATCTATCTATATCTATCTATCTATCTATCTATCTAATATCTATCTCATATCTATCTATCTATCTATCTATCTATCTATCTATCTATCTCATATCTATCTGTAAATATCACATATCTATCTACCTATCTATCTGATATCTATCTATCTGATATCTATCTATCTATCTATCTATCTATCTATCTATCTAATATCTATCTCATATCTATCTATGCATCTGTCTGTCTATCTATCTATCATCTACTATATATATCTGTCTATCTCATATCCATCTATCTCATATCTATCTATATATATCACATATCTATCTATCTATCTATCTATCTATCTATCTATCTATCTATCTATCTATCTCATATCTATCTATCTATTTATCTATCTATCTATCTCTATCTATCTCATATCTATCTATCTATCTATCTATCTATCTGTCTATCTATCTATCTGTCTATCTGTCTATCTATCTATCTATGATCCAGTTGATCCAGAGGAAGGCAACAAAAGCCCTCTGGGGCCATTTCCAATCTAGTCCCAAGTGTGTGTGTGGGGGGGAATTATTCCTTCCTGACTCCAACTAGTAGTCATATAGTTTCCCGAATCAATACCTATCTATCTATCTATCTATCTATCTATCTATCTATCTATCTATCTATCTATCCATCCATCATCTCCTATATATCGATCTATATGTCTGTCTATCTATCTAACTCTATCTCACATCTAGCTAGCTATCTATTGCATATTTATATATATATATATCATATCATATTTATCTATCTATCTCATATCTATCTGTAAATATCACATATCTATCTACCTATCTATCTCATATCTATCTACCTATCTATCTCATATCTATCTCATATCTATCTATGCATCTGTCTGTCTATCTATCTATCATCTACTATATATATATCTGTCTATCTCATATCCATCTATCTCATATCTATCTATATATATCACATATCTATCTATCTATCTATCTATCTATCTATCTATCTATCTATCTAATATCTATCTCATATCTATCTATCTATCTATCTATCTATCTATCTATCTGTCTGTCTATCTATCTCATATCTATCTGTAAATATCACATATCTATCTACCTATCTATCTCATATCTATCTATCTGATATCTATCTATCTATCTATCTATCTATCTATCTATCTATCTAATATCTATCTCATATCTATCTATGCATCTGTCTGTCTATCTATCTATCATCTACTATATATATCTGTCTATCTCATATCCATCTATCTCATATCTGTCTATATATATCACATATCTATCTATCTATCTATCTATCTGTCTATCTATCTATCTATCTATCTCATATCTATCTGTAAATATCACATATCTATCTATCTATCTATCTATCTATCTATCTATCTCATATCTATGGATCTGTCTGTCTATCTATCTATCATCTATTATATATATATCTGTCTATCTCATATCTATCTTTCTCATATCTGTCTATATATATCACATATCTATCTATCTATCTATCTATCTATCTATCTATCTATCTATCTATCTATCTATCTATGTCACGGATTTGAAGACTCTCAGACTTAAGGTTTGGTAAAATAACTTAACTTTATTAAAAGTTAAAGGCAGTCCCCGTAGGGTAAACATACATAACAATACAACAGTAATATAACATATAATAGGTTCTACCGGCCTTGCCTAAATACCGGGCAAGGCAAGCCAAGTGACAGTTTTAATGACAGGCTCTACCGGCCTTGCCTATACCGGGTAAGGCAACCGTGAGATGACATATACCGGTTCTACCGGCCTTACCAATACCAGGCAAGGCAGCCCCCACGGAATGCTGAATGTAGGCTCTACCGGCCCTGCCAATACCGGGTAAGGCAACCTTAAAGATGGTGAATTACAAGGTTCTACTGGCCTTACCAATACCGGGCAGGGCAGCCCAAAGGAGACTGGAGTAGGCTCTACCGGCCCTGCCAATACCGGGTGAGGCAACCTACATGATGGTATCGTCAAGGTTCTACCGGCCTCACCAATACCGGGCAGGGCAGCCTGAGCGAGTAGACCAGCTGTCAGATGACAAAGACAGCATAGAGCATAAGTACAGAGGTCTTACTCAGCAGAAGTCTATTGCCAGGGATACTCAGACAACTGCAAGGAAGTGGACAGCGACTGACCACAGTACTGGATGTTCAGGAGCAAACCAACGTCCGCACGTTGGGACTAATGGTAATAGCGCCACCAGGTTTAATGGAGCAACCCAGCGACCGTACACTGGAACCAACAATGTATATCGCAACCAGGTTTAGTGGAGTAAACCAGCGTCCGCACGCTGGGACAAACAATGTATATCGCAACCTGGTTAGTGGAGTAAACCAGCGTCCGCACGCTGGGACCAACAGTGTATATCGCAACCAGGTTTAGTGGAGTAAACCAGCGTCCGCACACTGGAACCAACAATGTATATCGCAACCAGGTTTAGTGGAGTAAATCAGCGTCCGCACGCTGGGACCAACAATGTATATCGCAACCTGGTTTAGTGGAGTAAATCAGCGTCCGCACGCTGGGACCAACAACATATATCGCAACCTGGTTTAGTGGAGCAAACCAGCGTCCGCACGCTGAAACCAACAATGTATATCGCAACCAGGTTTAGTGGAGTAAACCAGCGTCCGCACGCTGAAACCAACAATGTATATCGCAACCTGGTTTAGTGGAGTAAATCAGCGTCCGCACGCTGGGACCAACAACATATATCGCAACCTGGTTTAGTGGAGCAAACCAGCGTCCGCACGCTGAAACCAACAATGTATATCGCAACCAGGTTTAGTGGAGTAAACCAGCGTCCGCACGCTGAGACCAACAATGTATATCGCAACCAGGTTTAGTGGAGTAAACCAGCGTCCGCACGCTGGGACCAACAACATATATCGCAACCAGGTTTAGTGGAGCAAACCAGCGTCCGTACGCTGGGACCGACAATGTATATCGCAACCAGGTTTAGTGGAGTAAACCAGCGTCCGCACGCTGGGACCAACAATGTATATCGCAACCAGGTTTAGTGGAGTAAACCAGCGTCCACACGCTGGAACCAACAATGTATATCGCAACCAGGTTTAGTGGAGTAAACCAGCGTCCACACGTTGGAACCATCAAAGTATGATCAGCAGCGAGAAGAACAATGTCGCCAGAGCGACGGCTGGAGCAGGAGATTCAGGAACTCAGTAAGATTAACCCGCGAGGTGCTGGAACACAGGAACACTGGAACTCAGTAAGATTAACCCACGAGGTGCTGGAACACAGGAACACTGGAACTCTGGAACACAGGAACACTAGCATACAGGAACACTGGAACACAGGATCAGCAAGTACAGCAGGAACATCAGGAACAGGCCCAGAAGCCTGACAAGCAGGTCAGGCAGAGTGGAGTCAGAAACACCACGAAAGGGCAACCTGGAAGTGCTCAGCCTGGGTTTAAAAAGGCTGTGTGAGGAGGGCTAATCACAGACAGCCAATCATGATACTCAGCAAGTGACTGACACTGAACAGCACCAATCACGGGCACTGTGATATATGGAGACTGGAACAGGGTGTTAAAATGGCTAATGCAGATTACTACATACCACAAGGGGTTAAATTGTAGAGGGAGACTGGATGAGATTGAAGTTCCAGGTGAAGGGTAGATACATACCAGGAGACTGTATAGTTAATAAACAGTTGGGTCACAGCACAAGACTTCAAGCAGACTGGATGGGAAACACATACCAGGAGTCTGTATAGTTAATAAACAGTTGGGTTACAGCACAAGACTTCAAGCAGACTGGATGGGAAACACATACCAGGAGTCTGTATAGTTAATAAACAGTTGGGTTACAGCACAAGACTTCAAGCAGACTGGATGGGAAACACATACCTGTAAGGAAGATGAGAAAGTTGTTAGGAGACTGTCTTCATAGAGCATACAATGCAGCATACTGGATAGATATTAACATATTATCTCTCTTGCCTAACTCTCAGTACTTAGATAAAGATGTACTTTGATAAAGGTGCCAACTACTACCCCTGGCAAATGCCACCCCAGGCATGGTTTCAAAATCCTTAATGCATCTCTAAATATTCAGCAAGAAGTTCATTTGAAAATTATTTCAATTTTCTTTCTTACATATAATAATAAAGATAACAAAAGAGTTTTATTCGTCCATCATCTAAAAAGGAACCAATAACTTCTCAACTGTCCAAGATGGTACCACATATACTTCAAAGGAATCTTCATGTGTCTTAGAAATGTTAACCGCCCATATCCCTCAATTGTCTCCAAGATTATCAAATGAACTTCAGAAACTGTTAGTTCGCAATCTCATATTTCCATGTTTGGAACCATAATCCACAAAACCTTGGTATTCATATCTCCTTCTGAGATTTTTTCGATGGTTCAAGATACGGACAATGTTGCTCCATTATAGATGTCTGGCAAAACTAGAGGAAACAAATATTAGATTGTCTGATAAAATACAGCTTTAAGCTCAATATACACTCAAGTATGCAACATATAAATCCACCATAATTCACGTCTGAGAAGCTGTCTAATGACATTCCCCTTCCGTATCCCCAACTGTATCTTCTCCAAACCAAATATTTTGACATTTTCCATGGAACAATCAGGTATCTGTAAAAAATGTGACGCTACACCCGTTAATACTATGCCTATCAGCGCTTCTGTCAACGCCATTGGCAGCGTTCCTGAAGTACGCAAGAAAATAGAAGGAATGTATGCTTACTGAACCGTGCCCTAAGGGAAATGTATTACCCCAGAGAGGACCAGCAGAAAGCAAGATAATAAGGCAGAAGAGGGAAGCAGCAAGTAGTAACGGATGAATAAGAACCCAGTAGCAGATACGGCCAGAACCAAGGAAGAAACCAGAACAAACTGGAGCTTCCTAGGCTAACAGCTCGGAAGAACAGGTGGCCAGAGTCAGAGACCTGGAGACAGCTTCAGAAGAGAGAGAGTTCCAGAACAGATGAGGAGAAAGACCAGGAGCTGGAAGGCCAACAGAGGAGATCTGGAGTGGTGTGTGGCCGACAATGGAGCGTGGACACGGAAACAGCCAGCGGACAGAGCGAGATGGAGAACCAGGAGGGTAGGTCCAGAGAGCAGCCAGAGGTCAGGGCAGGCAGAGATCCAGATGGGCTAGTCAGAGGTTTAGCCAGAGGTCAGGGTAGACAGAGATCCTGATGGGCTAGTCAGAGGTTTAGCCAGAGGTCAGGGTAGGCAGAGATCCAGATGGGCTACTCAGAGGTTTAGCCAGAGGTCAGGGTAGGCAGAGGTCCAGTTAGGCTAGTCCGAGGTTTAGCCAGAGGTCAGGGTTGGGTAGAGTTCTAGACTAGCAGAACAGGAGATCCTACTAGTCAGGGAGCCTAAGTTTAACTAAGCATCCACTGCACCGTGATGCCTAGCTATATGGAGGAGGCCCCCTGACGTCACGAGTGACGCGCCTACGTCTGACGTCACCACGCCCCGCCCTGTGAAGCCGCAGTGACGCCGAGCGCTGACAGAGCCCGGCGCACCGCCGACCTGCTCCGGGATGCCGCAGACGCGCCGGACGTCAACAAGGCCCTTTTGTGCATCTGTCTGAGCATTTCATATCAGAGAAAAATGCTTTTGTATATGACTTTTTAGCATTTGTGTTGTCTGACCAACGTAATATTTCTGACAGGGGCACTGTATTGCGTACACACAATTCCTAGTCCGGCAGTTGATAAAATGAGACAAATTCAATTCTCTATCTTTCACCGGACTATCAATCTTATTAGATCGACAAATAAATCTACATATAGTACAATTACCACAAGGATAAGTACCTGTACATCGTTGTCCAATCGTTCGACAAACTGACGGTCTAAAATGACTATGTACCAGCCGATCTCCAATATTAGGTCCCCGTCTCGCTATTAATGATGGTCTTTGAGAAAGATGTTGCTCCAGAAGCGGGTCACTTCGTAAAATATGCCAATGTCTGCAAAATAATTCTAGAATGTTATTCCATTGGGTATATAAAGTAGTAATTGGTTGTATCTTTAAATCATTTTTCTTATCTCGTTTACCTGTGAAGAGTAATTCTTCACGTTTTTCACTCTATTATAGCCTTTTTTAGGCTGCTCAAAGGATAACCTCTATCTAAAGATCGCTGTTGCAGGTCCTGAGCATTTTGCTTGAAATAGATGTCTGCTTTCGATAGAGAGTTGTTTGGATACAACATAGAAACATAGAAACATAGAATTTGACGGCAGATAAGAACCATTCGGCCCATCTAGTCTGCCCAATTTCCTACTGTGTAAAAAAAAAACAAAAAACAAAAAAAAAAAAAACACACACACACACAACCTCAAACCATTTTTGGTCCTTGGTCTTTTCCTATGTTAAGGACCGCCTTATGACTATCCCATGCATGCTTAAATTCTGTCACTGTATTGACATCTACCACTTCTGCTGGTAGGCTATTCCACTTGTCTACTACCCTCTCGGTGAAGTAAAACTTTCTTACATTACATCTAAACCTGTGTCCCTCTAGTTTTAGACTATGGCCTCTTGTCCTATCGTTTTTACTCTTTTGAAATATACTTCCATCCTGTACTTTGTTGAATCCCTTCATGTATTTGAATGTTTCTATCATATACCCTCTCTCTCTTCTCTCCTCCAAGCTATACATGTTCAGATCCTTTAGTCTGTCCTGATATGTCTTTTCCTGTAGACCAGTCACCATTTTAGTAGCCCTTCTCTGAATTCTCTCTATAGTATCTCTATCCTTCTGGAGATGGGGTGTCCTGTACTGTACACAATACTCTATAGTATCTATATCCTTCTGGAGATGGGGTCTCCTGTACTGTACACAATACTCTATAGTATCTATATCCTTCTGGAGATGGGGTCTCCTGTACTGTACACAATACTCTATAGTATCTATATCCTTCTGGAGATGGGGTCTCCGGTACTGTACACAATACTCTATAGTATCTCTATCCTTCTGGAGATGGGGTCTCCGGTACTGTACACAATACTCTAGGTGAGGTCTAACTAGAGATCTGTAGGGTGGCATGACTACTTCCCTTTTTCTGCTCCTAATGCCCCTAGTTATACAACCCAGCACCCTGCTTGCATTCCCCACCGCTTTATTACATTGCCTGCCTACCTTTAAGTCATTAGAAATAATTACTCCCAAATCCCTTTCCTCTGTTGTCTCTGACAGCACAGTACCCTTAATGCTTCATCAATACTAATCAAGAGGTCCAAAAATTCAAGTTGTGTTACTGAGTACTGGAAGGTGAGATGTATATTAAAATTGTTGTTGTTAAGTCTGGCAAGGAATTCCTTTAACAAAGTAGAAGAACCCTGCCAAACAATAAAAATATCATCAATATATATATATTTATAAGTGTGGAATGTCACGCTGTATCACTTGTAAATTTATAGCTCATAACAATAAAGACTTTACAGATGGACAGGGGAATATTCATACCGTTAGAAGTTTTATTAATTGTAATACAAGCCATGTGGTATACAGTATAAAATGTCCATGTGATAAGCTTTATATTGGCCGCACTAAGCGAAGGTTAAAGGATAGGTTCCTTGAACATAGGAGGGCCATCATTTCTACAGATCATAAATATCCATTGACTCTACATTATAGGGACTATCATCAAGGTAACAAAGAAGGTACCACTCTTCTCCCCCTGGAACATATTTCTAATCATTTGAATGAGGGGGAACGATTTCGACTCCTTTGCCAAAGGGAGACCTATTGGATCTATCGTTGTGATTCCATTGTTCCAGGAGGTCACAATGATAGATTGCATTTGTCCACCTTCATTTGATCAGGTTTTATATGTTTTACACACATTTTACTTTTTTGCTTCTTTTCTTCTATTATCTATTCTTTTTTTTTATTTCTCTTAATTTGATTTTATAAATTTTAAAACACAATCACTACATTAATTAACATACTTATACAAACAATTCCAAGTTAAAACGTAAATCTACAACCATTGCCTATACAAACCATCCATTCACACCTCACATACCACCTCTTACGTAATGGGGAGTTTTCATCTTTCTCGTATCTAACACTTTTTTAAGGGGACGTCTTCTAATACCTGTAGTCAAAACAAATTCGCAGAGATTCACCTCCAGTATCTGAAGTCTAACCTCTAATTTCTTGTTGATAGTTAATATCCGCTTTTCTTTGAAGCCACAAATCCCAGGTTTCCTTATAGTTCTTACTCCTGGCCTGGTTTCTATTAAAAAGATATTGTTCAGAATCACATTGAAAATTGATTTGAGCCTCAATTTCGTTCCAAGTCGGAACTTCCTGTCGCTTCCAATATCTCACGATTCCTAGCTTAACTGCCGGTAGCATATTAATACATAAATATTTATTATTGAGCTTTGTAACAGGAAGGTCCATATGAAACAAAAATAATTTAGGGCTCAAAACAACCCAAATCTGAAATCATTCAAAAAATAATTCAACTAAAGTTTCCTTAAGACCAACAAGCTTAGGGCATTCCCACCAGATATGCATCTGAGTGCCTGCCGCTGCCGAACATCTCCATACATTGATTTGGAAGTCCGGCCTGAAACCTGCATAAAAGATGCGACACCCTGTACCATCTGTGCGTCAGTTTATAATACAGTTCTATCAAGCCTATACAGTGAACAGAGCGCCTAGTAATCCTCCATGCTTCATACCAATCTTTTAAAGGAACAAAGATTTCAAGCTCTGCTTCCTAATTCCGAAAGGCTCGCGGTTTCTGAGGTGGAACTATTTTACCAGAATATCTTTAACTCTAGAGATAGTATGACTACCTGTATGAGACTTACCTATTATCACTCCAATATCTGAATTTGGAATATTTTCCATAGATAAAATGTTTTTATTCTAATATATTTGAAGAAGTCACTAGAAACCACTCCATACTTCTGCTGCAGTTCCAGAAATGGGAGCAAAGAATCTTGATCAAAAAGGTCTGAGATCTTATTGATACCCAACACAAGCCAGCGGTCAAGGTCCAGATTTTCCAAGTAGAGAGACAATGCCTTAACCGAAATAGAGTGATTCAAATAACTCTCCCTGCAAGAGGATCAATGTTTTTTCCGAAATTTATAAATCCAAGTCATTAATCCATCCACAATGTTATTATCTACCCTCAGTTTCTTAAAGTTACTGGGTTCCAACCAAAAAAACAGAAAGGGATCATAACCCGCACTTTTAACCACTTCTATATTGTACCAACCCAATCCCATTCCCCTCTTGGTTTCTCACATAAAAAAATGGGAAAGCATACACGCCTCATGTACCTTAAACAAGTCAGGATATCCCACACCATCTGACTTTTTTAACGAATCTATAGGAATTCTAGGTTTTATTGAATCCCAAACATACAGTGGGGCAACAAAGTATTTAGTCAGCCACCAATTGTGCAAGTTCTCCCACTTAAAAAGATGAGAGAGGCTTGTAATTTTCATCATAGGTACACTTCAACTATGAGAGACAGAATGGGGGGAAAGAATACAGGAAATCACATTGTCTGATTTTTAAAGAATTTATTTGCAAATTATGGTGGAAAATAAGTATTTGGTCAATAACAAAAGTTCATATCAGTACTTTGTTATATACCCTTTGTTGGCAATGACAGAGGTCAAAGGTTTTCTGTAAGTTTTCACAAGGTTTTCACACACTGTTGCTGGTATTTTGGACCATTCCTCCATGCAGATCTCCTCTAGAGCAGTGATGTTTTGGGGCTTTCGCTGGGCAACACGGACTTTCAACTCCCTCCAAAGGTTTTCTATGGGGTTGAGATCTGGAGACTGGCTAGGCCACTCCAGGACCTTGAAATGCTTCTTACGAAGCCACTCCTTCGTTGCCCGGGTGGTGTGTTTGGGATCATTGTCATGCTGAAAGACCCAGACACGTTTCATCTTCAATGCCCTTGCTGATGGAAGGAGGTTTTCACTCAAAATCTCACGATACATGGCCCCATTCATTCTTTCCTTTACACGGATCAGTCGTCCTTGTCCCTTTGCAGAAAAACAGCCCCAAAGCATGATGTTTCCACCCCCTTGCTTCACCGTAGGTATGGTGTTCTTTGGATCCAACTCAGCATTCTTTCTCCTCCAAACACGACGAGTTGAGTTTTTACCAAAAAGTTCTACTTTGGTTTCATCTGACCATATGACATTCGCCCAATCCTCTTCTTGATCATCCAAATGCTCTCTAGCAAACTTCAGACAGGCCCGGACATGTACTGGCTTAAGCAGGGGGACACGTCTGGCACTGCATGATTTGGGTCCCTGGTGGCGTAGTGTGTTACTGATGGTAGCCTTTGTTACTTTGGTCCCAGCTCTCTGCAGGTCATTCACTAGGTCCCCCCGTGTGGTTCTGGTATTTTTGCTCACCGTTCTTGTGATCATTTTGACACCACGGGGTGAGATCTTGCGTGGAGCCCCAGATCGAGGGAGATTATCAGTGGTCTTGTATGTCTTCCATTTTCGAATAATTGCTCCCACAGTTGATTTCTTCACACCAAGCTGCTTGCCTATTGCAGATTCAGTCTTCCCAGACTGGTGCAGGTCTACAATTTTGTTTCTGGTGTCCTTTCGACAGCTCTTTGGTCTTGGCCATAATGGAGTTTGGAGTGTGACTGTTTGAGGTTATGGACAGGTGTCTTTTATACTGATAACAAGTTCAAACAGGTGCCATTAATACAGGTAACGAGTGGAGGACAGAGGAGTCTCATAAAGAAGAAGTTACAGGTCTGTGAGAGCCAGAAATCTTGCATGTTTGTAGGTGACCAAATACTTATTTTACCAAGGAATTTACCAATGAATTCATTAGAAATCCTACAATGTGATTTCCTGTACTCTTTCCCCCCATTCTCTCTCTCATAGTTGAAGTGTACCTATGATGAAAATTACAGGCCTCTCTCATCTTTTTAAGTGGGAGAATTTGCACAATTGGTGGCTCACTGTAGCTAGCTATAAGTTTGTCTAATTCTCTTAAAGTCCCTGCAGGGACCGGAATCGGAATGGCACTAAAAAGATAAACTATCTTAGGCACCCAATAAGATTTAACTATATTTATTTGCCCCATCCACAAAACTTCTAAACCTCTCCATCTCAACGTCATCTCCCGTAGCGTCTTGAGAAGTATAGAGTAGCTCTCCTCTACGGTTTGACTAAGATCCAAACTGATCTGTAACCCCAGATAAGATATTACCCTTCTATCCGAATCCATCTGAACCTGTCTTCTCAATTCAGCAAGACATGGCTCCGATATATAACAAGAAATGATTTGCGTTTTAGAAAAATTTAGTTTATAATTAGAATATCCACTATATAATTCCAATAATTCTAAAACCCTTGGAAAAGAAGTTTCTGGAGAGGACAGGGTCAACAAGACATCATCAGCATATAATGAAATTCGATGATCCTGTGAGCCTATCTTTATTCCTTGTAGTCCTGAGGAAACTCTAAGCATAGAAGCCAACGATTCTATTGTCAGGGCATACAAGAGTGGTGCCAACAGACAGCCCTGGCTAGTGCCATTCCGAATTCCAAAATTCATTGATCTCAAAAATGGACCTGTCACTTTCGCCTTCAGAACCGTGTGTAAAGCCATTATGAATTCAAAAATTCTTCCCCTTAACCCAAACGCTCGCATAGATTCAGCCAAACAATCTCCAATTAACCCTATCAAAAGCCTTTTCGGCATCCAAAGCTATACAAATTGAGGGAATCTTCTTGTGTTGAATATGATCCAATATATCAAAAACGCTATGAGTATTATCTTCCCCCACTCTCCCAGCCATAAATCCGACCTGATCTGGATGGATCAAGTCCAAAATCACCGAATTCAACCTCAGGGCCAAAATCTTAGAGTAAATCTTAATAACATAATTTATCAAGGAAATAGGCCTATAATTACTGACTAGGGTTGGGTCCTTTCCTGGCTTTAAAATCGGTAATATTGTTGCTTCTAACATTTCTTCGGGGAACCCCTATACTCCCCCAATGGTGTTATAGACCCGCTCCAAAAGCGGTGTGACCTGGGCTTCTATCACTCTATAAAAACTTGAGGTAAATCCATCTGGTCCCGGCGCTTTCCCACTTTTCAAAGTTCGTATCACCCTAGAAATCTCTTCGGTAGTAATTGAACTATTTAACATGGTCAATCTTCTATCCTCTAAAATGGGCAAATTAAGACCTGCTAAGAATTCGTTCATTTCCAAATTTGTCCTATGTGACTCTGGAAGATTATACAAAACTTCATAATATGATCTAAAAGCCTCGTCGATCTGCAGGGGAGAGACACAAGACTTACCACCATACATTATCTGTTTAAAGGGGAACTACCACCCCGCAAAAACTTTATATTAATTAAGTCTTCATCTGGCGACTAGCTGCTTAGTAGCGCTAGTCGCCAAAAATATTACCGGGTTTAAAAGTTTTTTGAGTTTTTCGGAGGCTAACAGTAGCAGGAAGCACGGACATCTTGCCATAGTGACATCCGTGCGCCTGCGCTGTCAGTCCCTTTTGGAGCCGGCAGGCTCCTCCTGCAATTCAACTCTCTTCCTACTAAACTCCACCGTGGGGGCTGCCTTGTCGCTCCTCTCCAGAGTGGTGAGAAAAATATACAGTTCCGCTAAAGATCTACCCTGCTGTTTCTTATTATAAGCTCCCTGCTTTATTAGATACCCTCTAACAGAACTCTTCATGGCACACCATAACGTAAAATCAGATACCTCATTATTGTCATTTTCACTCAAAAACCTCTCCGCTTCGATTATTAATTCTGCTTGACTTGATGGAGACAAAAGTAATTTTTAATTTAATTTCCAGCTAGAACGAACATTATAACTAGGATTATCTTTCAAACCCAGAAAAACTGGTGCATGATCCGACCAGCTGATGTTACCAGTACGTGATTTATCACACAATTCCAAATCTAATGGTCTCATAAGAAAAAAATCACTTCTTGAGTATGAAGCATGAGGATTTGAGTAGAAGGTAAAATTCCTCTCCTCAGGATGTTGCACACGCCAAACATCGTAAAGATTATTTCTAAAATACATAGACAACATTGCCTTTGCCTGGAGCCTAAGTGTATTTCTCCCATGTAAACTATTTGCGCAGCTTTTCTTATCTAAATCAAAATTAACTATACAGTTCAGATCACCTCCTATGATGACCCTACCCTTACTAAATCGATTACAAGTTTCTATAACAGACTCCAAAAAAGACATTGGACCATCCGAGGGGGCATATAAACTTGCTATAGTAAAGCATACATCGTTCAATTTACAAACCAGTATAACATATCTACCAGAGTTATCCGTCTCATGATAAATGTACTCAAACTTAACTCTATTAGAGATGACTATTGCCATTTCTTACACTGCATTGAAGACGTATATACATGCGGATATTTACGCTATTTCCAGAGATCTTTATCCAGAGATCTCCAATTCGTTTCTTGTACTAACGATACATCTACAGGATTCCTAACTAGGAGATCATACAGACATGCCCGCTTAAATGGGGAGTTCAACCCCTGCGAATTTATAGTGACAAAGGTCACAGGCATCGATTCCTCACCCCCTTATCTCGCCCCCTTATATCAGAATTAGAAAACTCTCCACAACTACCTACCCAATCCTTACACCATTCATACACTCCACTCATACTACAACACTTACCCAGTCAATCTCTAACCCAACCCTTTTGTGGACACTAATGTGGCAGACTGAACCACCCATCACCCGCCAGAAACAAATATCCCCACTTCCACTGAGGACCACTGGAGATACGATGTTCCAAAAAATATAATTTAACATTTACATATACGAAGCGTGGGAAAAGAACAAGAGATAGTTGAAGGAAAGAGAGGAAAGAAGGATAAAAAAAGAAAAAAAGAGTGGGAAAGCATAAGAGACCACTCAGGATACCATAAATCCCCTTTGTGGCTCTAATTAAATAATACTTCAAGATACATTGAGACTACCCAGGAAGTCTAAGGATAAAACCCACCGAGCTCCACAGTGTCTAGAACCAACCTGTCACCAATGAATCACTCTCCCTGTTTTAATAATTCCCCCCTACATTCAGTAACCTATACCCAAAATCCCCCCGCATGTTAATTCACACAAATAAATGTTACATGTATATATACTCCTACGGAGTAACACCTCGGGAAAACCCTAGGGAACTCCAAGGTGTCACAACCATCACATCCCTTACATATTATACCCAGATAATAGTGCACTAATCCAACCTTCCCCCCAATCATTACATACATCTTACAATCCATAACATTAACAAAATTCACAAAATGAGAGAAAACGTTCCCCTTTCCTTTCCATTATCCTCCTATCTACCCACCCCCTCCTACCTTACATTCCCTTCTTCCCCTTTCCCTTATCCGGTCAAAATTCCACCATTCCAATACCCCAATCGTGAAATGTGAATAACTCAAATAATAATACCTTTTACTTCATTAACCCCAATTAGCCAGTTAATGTTCCTGGGCAAATTGGCTCTGTGGGACAACATCAGGGACAAGCCCCAACGAATCCCACAGTGTCACAGCCCCATCACAACCTATCGGGCTTATAACTAATCGTACTAAACAATCATAGTATTTCAGCTGTGCCCTACCTCCTACCAGACCCCACTCTATCCTATACCTTTACCTCACATGTGACCTTACATCTAAACTACCACCAACTCCCATACTAAACAATACTAATCCACCTATCCTACATCACCTAACCTCCCAACCTAATAGGTCCTCACATGTGCACAATTCCCCTGTGATCCAAAGTCTAATTCGAAAGTGAATCAGTCAAATGTGCTGTGTCCAATCCCCTATAGTAAAAAGTATACTGCACCTATCCAGTTCTATACACTGAGAATCGGAGACCCCTCCTCTTTCCCACCCCCCCAAAAAAAAAAATTACTTTAACTTAATTTTTTCTCCTCTCATCTCCCTAATACCCTACATCTCCCCCTCATCCTGTCTCCCTAGCCCTCCATCCTTAAAGGGATAGTAATACTTAAAATGTAAAAAAATATATGTTGTAGGGTTTATCCCCCTGAGTAAAACAAGGGTACTCCCACTCCTGAGAGATATTTTATTAAAAAATTATAACAGCTCAAACTTAAATTTTTTTAGGTGCAATATCACAGTGGCCGGAAAATTTACAGTGGTGCTGTTGCTACACCATCCTATGGAGATTTATGGTCTAAGGACCAGAGCTGTCCATAGGATGGTGTAGCAACAGCGCCACTGTAAATTTTCAGGCCACTGTGATATTACACCTAAAAAAATTTAAGTTTGAGCAGTTATAATTTTTTAATAAAATATCTCTCAGGAGTGGGAGTACCCTTGTTTTACTCAGGGGGATAAACCCTACAATATATATTTTTTTATATTTTAAGTATTGCTATCCCTTTAAAGTAAACCCCACTCCATCAGCTTTTGCCTAGCCTCTTGTGGGTCAGTATACACATATGAAGAATCTTTATACCACACGATCAGTTTGGTGGGGAAACCCCATCTATAAGGAACACCTTTCATTCTTAAGCAAGTTGTAAGTTCCTTATATGACCTCCTGGTATTCCTGGTAGTAACCGAGAGGTATAGGAACATCAATAGCAAAGAGTATTTCCCAGTCCCAGACTTCCTTTTCCATTCTCCTAGGAACAGTTCCTCCACTCTACAGTTATTAAACCCAGCTATAACGTCTCTTGATCCTGTTGAAATATTAGGTGGCTTAGGTAGTCTATGGGCCAGTTCAGTTGGAATCTCCCCTAAAATTTTGGGGTCAACGAAGCTTTCCAAACATTCCATTAATTACCCATTTAAATCGCTAATGTCCTCAGGTATACCCCTGATCTTCAAGTTTTGCCTTCTAGATCTATCTTCAATATCTGCCACTTTCTCCTCCAACCTCTGAATGCATCCTTTAAGGAGCTCATTCTGCTTTTGTAACTCCAAATTTTTCTAATTGATCTAATTGAGCCAACTCATCTGTCATAGTTTGACGAATCTGTGTGATTTCATGCCTAAGATCACCAGTGTTTTTTTCCAGATCTATTTTGATTTTAGTGTGTAAGGACTCTAAGGCTTGATTCAGGCCCAAAATAGTTATTCCACCTGAGGTCTCTAAGTCACTTTCCACTAGGAATTGTTCCGGGGATGATGACTTAGCAAGAGAAAACTATGTTCTCTGGCTGTACCCTAGGCGAACAAGATGGACTAATAGGCTGAGATTTGGATTTGTCCACTTTGCCAGACCGCTCTGACTTTTTCATTTTGTCCTTTGGACTCATCACGATAAAAATAAGCCACTTCTTTTTATTGCACATACACAAACACTATTAGCATGACCTCTTTATAGACCATTACATATCTTACACGTCTTTGCCAATAGGTTCATCTAATTCAGCTCCTCCATCACAGTTATACCATCTAATTATATAAGTAATCTTCTCCTTAGTCTGTCCCACGACTCGGATAGGTTCCAATTATGCTCTGCCGCTATTGAAAACTGGCCAAACAGAATTGAGAAATCAGCTTGTAAGTAACCAGAGTCCATACTCACGGGGGGATGCCTTCCACGGTCAAAACAAATCACTTATTGCAGCAAACCTTAATGCTTCCGTTGACTCTGTTGGCCATATGCACGCCAGCCGTGCCAGAGGGAGGAAAATCTGGACTTTACACTCGTGCCAGTTATCCTACCTCTGGAATCCTTGTTCCATTCTTTATTATGCATTCCATCTTGGCTGTTTAATATTCCCCAAGACAATAGAAGATGCCTCTACAGTCAAAGGCTGCCTCCGTGATCACCAGCGGAAAACCCCCTTTGCTTCTAGCTCTACTAGTGGCTGAAACCTGCAGTCGCCATTCAGTATCCACCATCCAGCAGCACAGCGACCAATATTCCTCCTGACAGAGCGTCCTTCAACCTTTACAGAGGAGGATTAGACAAAAGCGTGGGCAGGTAGAAACTAAGCCCCATCGCTTCGTTGTCTCGGTCCTACATCGGAACACCGCACCTTCCCCTAAAGCATACGTGCTACGTCATTAGGCCCCCTCGGCACCCGTTTATTACCTATTCTTTTGCACACGTTACACTTCTAGCAATTTCTTTTTCTTATCTGCATCTTGGGCATTTTAATGGAATTTTTGGTTTCCACTGTGTGTGATCTCCTTTCCCACATGTTATACACAGGAGATCCATTTAGATGAAAGTGGGAATATCTATTTTTGATATGTATTTTTGATATTTATCATAGCCCTATGGCTATAGTGTGTTGTAATGATATGTAAATACCTTATTTCCCACTTTCTCTAATAAATAGGGTCAGGTTTTTATTGTAGTTATGTGATCATGTTTTTGCAGCACTAGACACAATGTATGTGTTGATTCATTATAATTAACACGCTTCACCTGGATTTGCTTCATTTGCTCAGGCCATTGATTGGTCAAAACAGAATGATAGTACTATTTGTGGTCAGGGCTTCCAGAGTATGATTATTATGGAGGGTTGCTGCCCCCCTGAGCTATCGTAAGCTATCGTAAGGCGACGAAGGTGACCTGTAAAGAGGCCCACCTTAATAAGTCCTTTAAAGAAAGGGTGTTGGTGGGGGGGCACAACTGACGATGCGTCCCGTGGGAGAGGCTGTGGCCCGCTATTTAAGGGCTTGCAGCCCCTCCCACAAATACAGGCCTTCTGCCTTTCACTTGTGGTCGGGGCTTCCAGAGTATGATTAATATGGAGGGTTGCTGCCCCCCTGAGCTATCGTAAGCTTCAGGGGATGAGGTGACAAAGGTGACCTGTAAAGAGGCAAAAGAGACTGACTGATATAACTATAGGAGCCTGCGTAAAGATGACATGTTATTAACTAGGTTAGTATGTGTTCTGCCGATCTAGTATCTGGATTGGGATGAATCTATTGAGGCATGTAGATTGCCATCTACTGAGTTGTACTGAATGAGCGGGCACTCCTTGTGGCTATTATACTGCCCAAGGAATGACTTGGGTACTATGGAATGTAGCCTAAACCTGACAGGATAATATGTGTAGGATTCGTGAATGTGGATATACTGAGTGGCCTGTAAGCAGTGAACTATTATCTAGATGTTGTTGATAATGCAGCAGTGAGGCGAGTTTAGTGATTGTATGGCATCAATGGGCATAGAGATTAAATACGGTAAGTGACTGGCTTAAGACTTATTGTTTGGAGTGTGTGATAGAATGAACTCAACAGAGTTGGTTCTTACTCATAAATCCTATTGATTTCGTGCGACAGGAAAACCCGCCCGGATAGAGAGGCCAAAAAGGCAAGGCATGAAGCTGCCTTAATACTATTGTAGCTGCTAAAATGACTGTGTGAGGAAATCATAGACGCCTTAGAATATGTGCCCGGAGATGCAGTGAATATTTAATGCTTCTGGGAATAGAAATGGGCAGACTAGATGGCCTTACAATGATGGTGATGTTACTGACGAAGTGAGTTGTTGCAAGAATAGATTGCGAAGGCTTAAATACTGCTGAAGCTGTAAGACAGAAGAGGATAAAGTCAGAGCATTTAGTACTTCCTGTGGCCATGTTCTGTAGACCACTGGGTACTATGAATGCTGAGGAGCCCTGCTCCTTCTGCTGCGTCTATATAGACTGCAGGCTATATGGTAGGGGAAGAGGAATAGGGACCGGCCGTTCAAAGTTGGGAGTTTGACCATATGCATGAGTCTGAGGGGCTGTATTGAATGAGGGTAGATGGAGTGTGTGACCTGGACTTTAATGAGGAAGTAAGGATTAAAAGTGTATCCTTCCTGCCTCTGAAGAGGCAAGAGGGGAGTATGATTGCTTCGGCTTCTGAGAGGAGGTAATATTTATAGAGTAATTCTTGTTGCCTCTGCAAATATTAAGGATTTGAGTTCAATTCCTTCAGCCACTGCCGTGAGGTAAGGATTGAAGTGTGATCCTTCGGCCTCTGCGGTGAGGTAAGGATTGAAGTGTAATCCTCTGCGGTGAGGTAAGGATTGAAGTGTAATCATCTGCGGTGAGGTAAGGATTGAAGTGTGATCCTTCGGCCTCTGCGGTGAGGTAAGGATTGAAGTGTGAACCTCTGCGGTGAGGTAAGCATTGAAGTGTAATCCTCTGCGGTGAGGTAAGGATTGAAGTGTGATCCTTCGGCCTCTGCGGTGAGGTAAGGATTGAAGTGTGAACCTCTGCGGTGAGGTAAGCATTGAAGTGTAATCCTCTGCGGTGAGGTAAGGATTGAAGTGTGATCCTTCGGCCTCTGCGGTGAGGTAAGGATTGAAGTGTGAACCTCTGGCCTCTGTGGTGAGGATTGAATTGTGAACCTTCAGCCTCTGCTGTGAGGTGAGGTATCTGTCTGTGGGACCTCCGGCCTCTGCTGTGAGGTGAGGTATCTGTCTGTGGGACCTCCGGCCTCTGCGAAGAGGTGAGGTATCTATCTGTGGGACCTACGGCCTCTGCTGTGAGGTGAGGTGTCTGTCTATGGGACCTCCGGCCTCTGCGAAGAGGTGAGGTATCTGTCTGTGGGACCTCCGGCCTCTGCGAAGAGGTGAGGTATCTGTCTGTGGGACCTCCGGCCTCTGCGAAGAGGTGAGGTATCTACCTGTGGGACCTCCGGCCTCTGCGAAGAGGTGAGGTATCTGTCTGTGGGACCTCCGGCCTCTGCGAAGAGGTGAGGTATCTGTCTGTGGCACCTCCGGCCTCTGCGAAGAGGTGAGGTATCTACCTGTGGGACCTCCGGCCTCTGCGAAGAGGTGAGGTATCTGTCTGTGGGACCTCCGGCCTCTGCGAAGAGGTGAGATATCTGTCTGTGGGACCTCCGGCCTCTGCGAAGAGGTGAGGTATCTACCTGTGGGACCTCCGGCCTCTGCGAAGAGGTGAGGTATCTGTGTGTGGGACCTCCGGCCTCTGCGAAGAGGTGAGGTATCTGTGTGTGGGACCTCCGGCCTCTGCGAGGAGGTGAGGTATCTGTGTGTGGGACCTCCGGCCTCTGCGAAGAGGTGAGGTATCTGTCTGTGGGACCTCCGGCCTCTGCGAAGAGGTGAGGTATCTGTCTGTGGGACCTCCGGCCTCTGCGAAGAGGTGAGGTATCTACCTGTGGGACCTCCGGCCTCTGCGAGGAGGTGAGGTATCTGTCTGTGGGACCTCCGGCCTCTGCGAGGAGGTGAGGTATCTGTGTGTGGGACCTCCGGCCTCTGCGAAGAGGTGAGGTATCTGTGTGTGGGACCTCCGTCCTCTGCGAAGAGGTGAGGTATCTGTGTGTGGGACCTCCGGCCTCTGCGAGGAGGTGAGGTATCTGTGTGTGGGACCTCCGGCCTCTGCGAGGAGGTGAGGTATCTGTGTGTGGGACCTCCGGCCTCTGCGAAGAGGTGAGGTATCTGTCTGTGGGACCTCCGGCCTCTGCGAAGAGGTGAGATATCTGTCTGTGGGACCTCCGGCCCCTGCGAAGAGGTGAGGTATCTACCTGTGGGACCTCCGGCCTCTGCGAGGAGGTGAGGTATCTGTCTGTGGGACCTCCGGCCTCTGCGAGGAGGTGAGATATCTGTCTGTGGGACCTCCGGCCTCTGCGAAGAGGTGAGGTATCTGTGTGTGGGACCTCCGGCCTCTGCGAGGAGGTGAGGTATCTGTGTGTGGGACCTCCGGCCTCTGCGAAGAGGTGAGATATCTGTCTGTGGGACCTCCGGCCCCTGCGAAGAGGTGAGGTATCTGTCTGTGGGACCTCCGGCCTCTGCGAAGAGGTGAGGTATCTGTCTGTGGGACCTCCGGCCTCTGCGAAGAGGTGAGGTATCTGTCTGTGGGACCTCCGGCCTCTGCGAAGAGGTGAGGTATCTGTCTGTGGGACCTCCGGCCTCTGCGAAGAGGTGAGGTATCTGTCTGTGGGACCTCCGGCCTCTGCGAGGAGGTGAGGTATCTGTGTGTGGGACCTCCGGCCTCTGCGAAGAGGTGAGATATCTGTCTGTGGGACCTCCGGCCTCTGCGAAGAGGTGAGGTATCTGTCTGTGGGACCTCCGGCCCCTGCGAAGAGGTGAGGTATCTACCTGTGGGACCTCCGGCCTCTGCGAAGAGGTGAGGTATCTGTCTGTGGGACCTCCGGCCCCTGCGAAGAGGTGAGGTATCTACCTGTGGGACCTCCGGCCTCTGCGAAGAGGTGAGATATCTGTCTGTGGGACCTCCGGCCTCTGCGAAGAGGTGAGGTATCTGTCTGTGGGACCTCCGGCCTCTGCGGTGAGGTGAGGAATCTGTCTGTGGGACCTCCGGCCTCTGCGAAGAGGTGAGGTATCTAACTGTGGGACCTCCGGCCTCTGCGAAGAGGTGAGGTATCTGTCTGTGGGACCTCCGGCCTCTGCGAAGAGGTGAGGTATCTGTCTGTGGGACCTCCGGCCTCTGCGAAGAGGTGAGGTATCTAACTGTGGGACCTCCGGCCTCTGCGAAGAGGTGAGGTATCTGTCTGTGGGACCTCCGGCCTCTGCGAAGAGGTGAGGTATCTGTCTGTGGGACCTCCGGCCTCTGCGAAGAGGTGAGGTATCTGTCTGTGGGACCTCCGGCCTCTGCGAAGAGGTGAGGTATCTATCTGTGGGACCTCAGGCCTCTGCGAAGAGGTGAGGTATCTGTCTGTGGGACCTCCGGCCTCTGCGAAGAGGTGAGGTATCTGTCTGTGGGACCTCCGGCCTCTGCGAAGAGGTGAGGTATCTGTCTGTGGCACCTCCGGCCTCTGCGAAGAGGTGAGGTATCTGTCTGTGGGACCTCCGGCCTCTGCGAAGAGGTGAGGTATCTGTCTGTGGGACCTCCGGCCTCTGCGAAGAGGTGAGGTATCTGTCTGTGGCACCTCCGGCCTCTGCGAAGAGGTGAGGTATCTATCTGTGGGACCTCAGGCCTCTGCGAAGAGGTGAGGTATCTGTCTGTGGGACCTCCGGCCTCTGCGAAGAGGTGAGGTATCTGTCTGTGGGACCTCCGGCCTCTGCGAAGAGGTGAGGTATCTGTCTGTGGGACCTCCGGCCTCTGCGAGGAGGTGAGGTATCTGTCTGTGGCACCTCCGGCCTCTGCGAAGAGGTGAGGTATCTGTCTGTGGCACCTCCGGCCTCTGCGAAGAGGTGAGGTATCTGTCTGTGGCACCTCCGGCCTCTGCGAAGAGGTGAGGTATCTGTCTGTGGGACCTCCGGCCTCTGCGAGGAGGTGAGGTATCTGTCTGTGGGACCTCCGGCCTCTGCGAAGAGGTGAGGTATCTACCTGTGGGACCTCCGGCCTCAGCTAGAGGTGAGGTGTCTGACAGAGTTCTACTTCTTAAAGATGTGAGGTAACTACCTGGGGAACTTCAGCCTCTGAGAAGAGGTGAGGTATCTGACTCAGGCGTGAGGTGGGGTAAGGTGAGTAGCTACCTCTATTAGGATTAATATTCTACCCGAGGAAGGTCCTGCTTCTGCTGAGGGGATGGGGAGAGAGGTACCAGTGTTGAACTGTATGGTGTGATTAGGTGCTTGTTACAATGGGAATGTTGTACATGTACATACAGTATAGTAACTGTACGTAGATATGATAGGAATGCGAATGATACATACAGTAAGGTGTAACTGGAAGTGTTGGGGTGATGACAGCGATTGTAACCACGTCTCTAACAGGGGATGGGTGATGTAAGTGCGTTGCTCGGTGACTGAGGAATGTATCAATACATATATTGTGGTGTAATGGTTATTAGTTAAATAGGGATGTTGTGGAGTATATCGGTATGGTACAAGTGTACACTGTCAATAATGCTATATTAATACTTACGGTATGGAGTGAGTGGATATTTGTATAATGGAATGTGTATTATTACCTGTGGTGTGGAGTAACTAGATGTGAGTATAATGGAATGTAGTACTGATGCACCCGTATGGTATACTGGACTTAGTTACAATGTAATGTAGTAGTGGTACATACGTATGGAATAACTGGCGCTAGTACGATAGGAATGTTGTAATGGCACGTACTGAATGGTGTAACTGGACGTTGGTAAGATAGGAATGTTGTAGTGGTATAGATGGTAGAATGGTATAGAATGTGAAGAAGTAGGGTGTGTAGCTACCTCTATTAGGGTTAAATTCTGCCTGAGGAAGGACCTGCTTGCTGAGGGGATGGGGAGAGAGGTACCAATGTTGTATTGATACATACAGTATGGAGTAAAGGAGTGTTGGTTGCTATGGGAATGTTGTATTGTTGCCTACGGTATGGCTGTGATATTGGTACATAGGTATGGTGTAACTGGACATTGCTACAATGGAATGTTGTAGGGTACATCGTTGTGTATAGTGGACATTGTACTATAGGAATGTTGTGTTTGGCACATACGGTATAGTGTGACTGGACTTGTTACAATGGGAAGGTTGTATTTGTACATACAGCACGGAATACCTGGTGTTGGTCACTGGGAATGTTGTATTGATACCCACGGTATGGTATACTGGACTTGGTTATGATGTAATGTTTTAGTGGTACATACGTGCTGGCATAACTGGACGTTGGTACAATAGAAATGTAGAATGGTACGTACAGTGTGTGTGTAACTGGACATTTGTTATAACAGGAATATCTGTGGTGGTATATACAGTATGGAATAACTGAATGTTGGTTACAATAGGAATGCTGTAGTGGTTCGACAGTAAGGTGTATCTGGACGTTGGTTTAGGAACGTTGTATTGGTACATACGGTATGGAGTAAATGGCGTAGGTTACAATGGGAATGTTGTATATGTACCTACAGTATGGTAACTGTACGTTGGTTATAATAGGAATGTTGTATTGGTACATACAGTATGGGATAACTGGACATTGTTATATGGAATGTTGTATTAGTACATCCGGTTTGTTGTAACTGGACGTAGGTTACAATGGAACGTTATAGAGTATGGTGTAATTGAACGTAGGTTACAATAGAAATGTTGAATTGGTACTTACGATATGATGTAACCTGACGTTGGATCCATAGGAATGTCGTATTGATACATACAATATGATGTATGTGGACGTAGGTTACAAATGGAATGTAGTATCGGTACATACGGTATGGTGTAACTGGACGTTTGTTACAGTAGGAATGGTGTAGTGGTGCATGCAGTAAGGTACAACTGGACGCTGGTGATGATGGGAATGTTGTAGTGGTACGTACAGTATGGGATAATTGGATGCTAGTTACAATAGGAATGTTGTATTGATACATATGGTATGATGTAACTGTATGTTGCTACAAGGAATGTAGTATAGGTACATGCAGTATGGCGTGACTGGACGTGGTTACTATAGGAATGTGGTATGGGACATACGGTATGGTGCAACTGAATGTTGTTTACTTATGGGAATGTGTATTGTATATACAGTATGGTAACTGGACATGGTTACGATGAGAATGTTGTATGTACCTACTGTATGGTAGCTGGACGTTGGATATAATGGGAATGTTGTATTGATACATACAGTATGGTGTAACTGGACGTTGGTAACGGTGGGAATGTTGTATGGAGCATACGGTATGGTGTAACTGGCCATTGGTTACGGTGGGAATGTTGTATTGGTACATACAGTATGATGTAACTGGACGTTGCTACAATAGGAGTGTTGTGTAGGTATATAAATGGTATGGTGTAACTGGGCATTGGTTGCTATGGTAACTGGACGAAGGTGAAATGGGAATGTTGTATGGAACATATGGTATGGTAACTTGACATTGGTGACAATAGGCATGTTTGTATTGGTACGTACGGTATGGGTTACTAAACATTGGTTATGATGCAAGTGTAAATTGTTACATACAGTACGGTGTAATTGGACATAGTTTACAATAGGAAATGGTACATATAGCGCTGTGTGAACGTTGTTTCCGATAGGAATACTGTATTGGTACCTACGGTATGGTGTAACTGAACGTCGGTTATAATACGAATGCTGGTACATACAGTATGATGTAACAGAAATTTAGCAGTAGAAATGTAGTGTTGATACATACAGTATGGTGTAACCGGACATTGGTTACGATAGGCATGCAGTGTTGATACATACAGTATGGTGTAACTGGACGTGATTACAATAGGCATGTAGCGGTATGTACAGTATGGAGTAACTGGACCCTGCACCACTGGGTGCTGTATGGCATATCATGGCTTGGAATTTAACATGAATGAGGTTTCTTAATAGCTTAAAATGTGTATTGAGGAAGTGGAGCAGGTAAAGGGATAGTAATACTTCGTTTTAACTTTATTTTATTTTGTAGGCATTAAAAAAACATGAAGAATGATATAAGTCTTATCTCTCAAACCTTTATGGTTTATGAGATATTCACAAGCAAAGTTCCCCTCCCGCCCCTTTTACCTAGTGTAAGTCATCTCTTCTCAGATGTGGATCGGGTTGTATGACAGGACAGATAACAGAAGGGGACAATTTTCTTTGTATGAAAACAATGAAAGCCCTTCCCCCCTTGACAAGTTTTTCAGCTTTTTCCATTATCTTAATTGAAGATTGTCCCTCTCTGCAGTCTACCTGGGCATCTCCCTTCTGATCTGGTTGAACGGGGGGGGGATACTTTGTTTGTGAATATCTCTTAAACCATAAATGTTTCAGAGATAAGACTTATATCATTCTTCATGTTTTTTTAATGCCTACAAAATAAAATAAAGTTAAAATGAAGTATTACTAACCCTTTAATCCCGGGTTGGGGTAAGGAGAAGTACAACTAAATTGCTTAATGCACTACACCTGAATCAATTATACATGCTAAATATATATGAAATGGTAAAAGAGAAGCAGCATGCATGAGTGACGTATACTGGTTAATGTTATGTAGAAGGAGGAGGGCTGTGGCTTTAAGGGAAAATAAGTAATGTAGAGTGGATATGTTGAGGCTGTAGTTGCACTGAAGGTTGATAACCACTAGAGGGCGATAGAGAACAAGTTCTGATGGCACTGGAGAAATGAAGCACATACTGCTGGCTGTGTGATCGGTAAGCTAGAGGGAAAGGATCGTGGAGAAGGTAAGATGTGAGGGAATAATTTAAGACAAATGATGATGGAATCATAGGGGCTAAA
Organism: Rhinophrynus dorsalis; assembly: GCA_037306005.1. Taxonomy (NCBI): domain Eukaryota; kingdom Metazoa; phylum Chordata; class Amphibia; order Anura; family Rhinophrynidae; genus Rhinophrynus; species Rhinophrynus dorsalis. The sequence continues at coordinate 3,202,196 of CM074719.1, forward strand.
ATACGTACTGTGGCTGGATGGAGGAAGCATGTACTTAGTGAGGACGTAAAGAGATAGTAGGGATTGATTGAGGCTGTGCATGTATACTGAATGCCGATGTACAGTAATCTATATGGAATAGTAATATGTGGAGGCTATATGGAGGACCTGGTTTGCTCTGGGACCAGATATGTATGTGAACTTAAAGTAATACTCTGGCGATATGGGTCTGTGCTAGCTATGGAGGCCTATGGTGTGTGTGTGTGCGTACCTGACTTTAATTGAAAGCGATATTGCTGGTTTAAGTGATGGGAGAGCCTGAATGGTTTGGAGCTTGTAGGGGGAAGCACTGATGCCGACGCCGATTCGTGACACGAGATTGCTGAACCGGAAGTGATGTAAGCACGTGTGACGAACTTCTGTGTTAGAGATGCGCTGGATGCCAGGATCATAGGGACGCACAATTGACGATGCGTCCCGTGGGAGAGGCTGTGGCCCGCTATTTAAGGGCTTGCAGCCCCTCCCACAAATACAGGCCTTCTGCCTTTCACTTAACTGACATTAAATCTATTGCACTCATATCCCTGAAGAAGTATCTAGAGATACGAAACGCGTTGGACCTTGCTGACCCCATTGTGCTTCTATATAGTTTTTAGTTTATTACAACTTTTTTATACAGTCTCATGAATATTTGGAATTTCATACTCGTATAGCCGGGAGGTGCTGTGGATTGTGGTTTACAGACCAGCCTGATTGTGCTCACCTGGCAGTATCGGCTGTTGTCCACTGCCTCTGAGACAGACTCCTGCCGGGACTGAGACATTTGGACTCACAGCCAGGGAGCACTGACATATGTGCCTGAAAAACGTACACCTCTGCCCGCTGCTGAATAAGTAAGATCCTTATCCCTAGGAAATGGATCACTAATGATACAGCCGTGAAGACGGGAGAGATTCAGTATATCAAGTGTGAATATCATCTATAAGGCACCTGCCCGCTGGATATTAGTTTATTTAAGGTAACGTTTTTTTATACGTGAGACTATTTTTTGAACATTGCACATCAAGGGGTTAATGGTTTTTTTTATTTCTTTTTTCTTTTCCATTTTGTTTCTCTTATTTTTATTGTTATTAGTGAATTCACTAATTTAAGCTAGTTTTTCTAGGATAGTTTATTTTATTAAGTGAATGTTATTTAGATATTTTGTATCCCAGGCTTTATGCATTAAACTGTCCCTGATTATTTCACTAGCGCTCTCCTCTCATTACCGTTTTTGTGGTTATTTACTCTGTCCACCTTCAGAACGAGGATTACAGTGACTGTGCGTCATTCATTTTTTATTTTTTTCATAAGGGTTTCAGCATATCTGCATAGTCTCCATTACCTATACTTATTGTTTGTTTGGATATATCTATCTATCTATCTATCTATCTCATATCTATCTATCTATCTATCTATCTATCTATCTATCTATCTATCTCATATCTATCTATCTATCTATCTATCTATCTATCTATCTATCTATCTCATATCTGTCTATCTGTCTGTCTATCTCATATCTATCTATCTATCTATCTATCTATCTATCTATCTATCTATCTCATATCTATCTATCTATCTATCTATCTCATATCTATCTCTCAATGTATCTATCTATAAGTCCTGATAATGTACAGTCAGATCACTGAATTATATAGTAACCAGCGCTGTCTGAGCCTGTCCTGATAATGTACAGTCAGATCACACTACATTATATAGTAACAGCGCTGTCTGAGCCTGTCCTGATAATGTACAGTCAGATCACACTGCATTATATAGTAACAGCGCTGTCTGAGCCTGTCCTGAAAATGTACAGTCAGATCACACTGCATTATATAGTAACAGCACTGTCTGAGCCTGTCCTGATAATGTACAGTCACATCACACTGCATTATATAGTAACAGCACTGTCTGAGCCTGTCCTGATAATGTACAGTCACATCACTACATTATATAGTAACCAGCACTGTCTGAGCCTGTCCTGATAATGTACAGTCAGATCACTATACATTATATAGTAACAGCACTGTCTGAGCCTGTCCTGATAATGTACAGTCAGATCACACTGCATTAGATAGTAACAGCACTGTCTGAGCCTGTCCTGATAATGTACAGTTACATCACTACATTATATAGTAACAGCACTGTCTGAGCCTGTCCTGATAATGTACAGTCACATCACTACATTATATAGTAACAGCACTGTCTGAGCCTGTCCTGATAATGTACAGTCAGATCACTGAATTATATAGTAACCAGCACTGTCTGAGCCTGTTCTGATAATGTACAGTCAGATCACACTGCATTATATAGTAACAGCACTGTCTGAGCCTGTCCTGATAATGTACAGTCAGATCACGCTGCATTATATAGTAACAGCACTGTCTGAGCCTGTCCTGATAATGTACAGTCAGATCACACTGCATTATATAGTAACAGCACTGTCTGAGCCTGTCCTGATAATGTACAGTCACATCACTACATTATATAGTAACAGCACTGTCTGAGCCTGTCCTGATAATGTACAGTCAGATCACTATACATTATATAGTAACCAGCACTGTCTGAGCTTGTCCTGATAATGTACAGTCAGATCACTATACATTATATAGTAACCAGCACTGTCTGAGCCTGTCCTGATAATGTACAGTCATATCACTATATTATATAGTAACCAGCACTGTCTGAGCCTGTCCTGATAATATACAGTCAGATCACTACATTATATAGTAACCAGCACTGTCTGAGCCTGTCCTGATAATGTACAGTCAGATCACCACATTATATAGTAACCAGCCCTGTCTGAGCCTGTCCTGATAATGTACAGTCACATCACTACATTATATAGTAACCAGCCCTGTCTGAGCCTGTCCTGATAATATACAGTCAGATCACTACATTATATAGTAACCAGCACTGTCTGAGCCTGTCCTGATAATGTACAGTCAGATCACTACATTATTTAGTAACCAGCACTGTCTGAGCCTGTCCTGATAATGTACAGTCACATCACTACATTATATAGTAACAGCACTGTCTGAGCCTGTCCTGATAATGTACAGTCAGATCACCTACACTATATAGTAACTAGCGCTGTCTGAGCCTGTCCTGATAATGTACAGTCAGATCACTATACATTATATAGTAACAGCGCTGTCTGAGCCTGTCCTGATAATATACAGTCAGATCACTACATTATATAGTAACCAGCACTGTCTGAGCCTGTCCTGATAATGTACAGTCATATCACTACATTATATAGTAGCCAGCACTGTCTGAGCCTGTCCTGATAATGTACAGTCAGATCACTACATTATATAGTAACAGCACTGTCTGAGCCTGTCCTGATGATAATATACAGTCAGATCACTACATTATATACTGTAGTAACCAGCACTGTCTGAGCCTGTCCTGATAATGTACAGTCAGATCACTATACATTACGTAGTAACCAGCACTGTCTGAGCCTGTCCTGATAATGTACAGTCAGATCACTACATTATAGAGTAGCCAGCACTGTCTGAGCCTGTCCTGATAATGTACAGTCAGATCACTACATTATATAGTAACAGCACTGTCTGAGCCTGTCCTGATAATATACAGTCAGATCACTACATTATATAGTAACAGCACTGTCTGAGCCTGTCCTGATAATGTACAGTCAGATCACACTGCATTATATAGTAACCAGCACTGTCTGAGCCTGTCCTGATAATGTACAGTCAGATCACTACATTATATAGTAACAGCACTGTCTGAGCCTGTCCTGATAATGTACAGTCAGATCACTATACATTATATAGTAACCAGCATTGTCTGAGCCTGTCCTGATAATGTACAGTCAGATCACTATACATTACGTAGTAACCAGCACTGTCTGAGCCTGTCCTGATAATGTACAGTCAGATCACACTGCATTATATAGTAGCCAGCACTGTCTGAGCCTGTCCTGATAATGTACAGTCATATCACTACATTATAGAGTAGCCAGCACTGTCTGAGCCTGTCCTGATAATGTACAGTCAGATCACTACATTATATAGTAACAGCACTGTCTGACCCTGTCCTGGTAACGTACAGTCACATCACTACATTATATAGTAACCAGCATTGTCTGAGCCTGTCCTGATAATGATGTCTAGCCCCGCAGTCACTCTGTGGGTTGGATACACCTATAGGCAATAGTCTTATCAGTGGATCCATCTCCATGTTCCCCAGCCCAGTAGAAATCAGAGAGGAAACCCAGTGACAATCATGTGTGCCCCCTGGTGGTGGAGGAATCCAGGTCTGGCCTTGGGGCAGATCATTATGGATCCTTATTACAAGTATATAATATTGTACTTCCTTTCACTTTTGGTGGTGTAGAGATTTTGATATTGAGTAGTATATCACAGTTTCTGCTCCGGTTCACCCCACCATAGCACTGTATTGTGATTTGGGATCATTATGGATCCTCCTGTTTCACCTGCTGCCTGGAGGGACCGGACGGCAGCTCACCTCCCTCCCCCATCTACTGCAGGGCTGTGGGCTCGGCTGCTCCTTTCTGTCTTCCTCATACCAGAGGATCTGATGGTGTCTGGGACACTCCTAGTGAGAGGCAGCAGACGTGAGCTCCACCTGATCTCACTACACCTGCCTGAGTGTCACAGTCCAACACCATCATCCTCTGGGGAGTTCACACTCAGCACTCAACATGGTGACGATTGGGAAGGTGATCTTCAGGATGTAAGTCCATCTGGGGGACGGGAACATACTGACATGTGACAGAGGGTCAGTGTGATAATTGGTGATGTTTTAGGGAGGTTTGTGGTTTTTTGCGCTAGTGTGAGACAAATTGATGTGTTAGAGGTGTGTGTGTGTGTTCTAGTGTTAGTGTGTGAAATATTGATCTTGTTGGGAGGTTTGTGTGCACTACTACTATTGTGTGTGTGATACACAATCATGTGCTAGAGGTAAGTGTGTGTGTGAGTGTGATACACAACGAAGCGTTAGAGGCGTGTGTGTGTGTTAGTGGTGTGTTTAGGGAGGTTTGTGTGCACTACTACTAGTGTGTGTGTGATACACAATTATGTGTTAGAGGTGTGTGTGTGTGCTAGTGTGAATGTGCTACACAACGATATGTTAGAGGTGTTTGCGTGTGTTAATGTGATACAGAGTTATGTGTTAGAGATGTGTGTGTACTAAAGTGTGATACACAATGATGAGTTAGAGGTGTGTGTATACTAGTGGTAGTGTGATATGTAATGATATTAGGGGTGTGAGTGCACTAGTGTTAGTGTGATACACAATGATGTTTTAGGGATGTGTTAGTCTTAGTGTGATATACAGTTATATGTAACAGTTGTGTTTGTTAGTGTGTGATACCCATGACATTTTCAGTATATGTGCTAGTGTTAGTATGATACACAATGATGTGTTAGTCTTAGTGTGATACACAATGATGTGCTACAGATGTGTGTACTTGTGTGAGTGTTATACACAATGATGTGTTAGATGTGTGTGTGTGCTAGTGAGTGTGTGATACACAATGTTGTTTCAGGTTGTGCTAATGTGAGCGTGATGCAAAATGATGTTTTAGGGATGTGTTAGTCTTAGTGTGATATACAGTTATATGTAACGGTTGTGTTTGTTAGTGTGTGATACCCATGACATTTTCAGTATATGTGCTAGTGATAGTATGATACACAATGATGTGTTAGTCTTAGTGTGATGCACAATGATGTGCTACAGATGTGTGTACTTGTGTGAGTGTTATACACAATGATGTGTTAGATGTGTGTGTGTGCTAGTGAGTGTGTGATACACAATGTTGTTTCAGGTTGTGCTAATGTGAGCGTGATGCAAAATTATGTTTTAGGGGGAGCTAGTGTGAGTGGTATACACATGTTATAGGGTGTGTGTATGTGCTACTTTGTGATGCACAAGGATGTGTTACTGGGGTATTTGTACCAGTGTGAGTGGGAAACACAATTATGTGTTAGAGGTGTGTGTGTGTGATACACAGTGTTGATTTGGGGGTGCTAGTGTGATACAAAACGATGTTTGGGGTGATAGTGTGATACACAATAATGTAGTGCATGTGTGCAAGTCTGAGTCTATCACACAGTGATGTGTAAGGGGTGTGTGTGCTAGTGTAATACATAATGATGTTTGGGGGGTGTTATTGTAAGCTACACAGTGATGTGTTAGGTGTATGTGCGTGCTAGTGTTAGTGTGATACACAATGATATATTCATATTTTGGGGTTGCTAGTATGACTGTGACACTGGACTGGGTGCTAGTGTTATACACAGTGATGTGTCAGGGTTAGTGCGTGAGTGTGTGCGTACTAGTTTTATTGGGAGGCACAAAGAAGTTTTAAGGGTGTATGTGTTGGTGTATGTGCTAGTACAGTAAACAATTATGTGTGTGTCTGTATTTATATATGTCTGTTTGTGCTAGTGTGAATGTGGTTCACAATATTGTAGGTGTGGGTGCGTACTAGTATGAGTGTGATGCACAATGATATTTTGGGGGTGGTACTAGTGTGAATGTGATACACAATGATATTTTGGGGGGTGCTAGAGTGAATGTGATACACAATGATATTTTGGAGGTGGTACTAGTGTGAATGTGATACACAATGATATTTTGGGGGATGGTACTAGTGTGAATGTGATACACAATGATATTATGGAGGTGGTACTAGTGTGAGTGTGATGCACAATGATATTATGGAGGTGGTACTAGTGTGGATGTGATACACAATGATATTTTGGGGGTGGTACTAGTGTGAATGTGATACACAATGATATTTTGGGGGGTGGTACTAGTGTGAATGTGATACACAATGATATTATGGAGGTGGTACTAGTGTGAATGTGATACACAATGATATTTTGGGGGGTGGTACTAGTGTGAATGTGATACACAATTATATTTTGGGGGCTGGTACTAGTGTAAATGTGATACATAATGATATTTTGGGGGCTGGTACTAGTGTGAATGTGATACACAATGATATTTTGGGGGGTGGTACTAGTGTGAATGTGATACACAATTATATTTTGGGGGCTGGTACTAGTGTAAATGTGATACATAATGATATTTTGGGGGCTGGTACTAGTGTGAATGTGATACACAATGATATTTTGGGGGATGGTACTAGTGTGGATGTGATACACAATGATATTTTGGGGGATGGTACTAGTGTAAATGTGATACACAATGATATTATGGAGGTGGTACTAGTGTGAATGTGATACACAATGATATTATGGAGGTGGTACTAGTGTGAATGTGATACACAATGATATTTTGGGGGGTGGTACTAGTGTGAATGTGATACACAATTATATTTTGGGGGCTGGTACTAGTGTAAATGTGATACATAATGATATTTTGGGGGCTGGTACTAGTGTGAATGTGATACACAATGATATTTTGGGGGGTGGTACTAGTGTGAATGTGATACACAATTATATTTTGGGGGCTGGTACTAGTGTAAATGTGATACATAATGATATTTTGGGGGCTGGTACTAGTGTGAATGTGATACACAATGATATTTTGGGGGATGGTACTAGTGTGGATGTGATACACAATGATATTTTGGGGGATGGTACTAGTGTAAATGTGATACACAATGATATTATGGAGGTGGTACTAGTGTGAATGTGATACACAATGATATTATGGAGGTGGTACTAGTGTGAATGTGATACACAATGATATTTTGGGGGGTGGTACTAGTGTGAATGTGATACACAATTATATTTTGGGGGCTGGTACTAGTGTAAATGTGATACATAATGATATTTTGGGGGGTGGTACTAGTGTGAATGTGATACACAATGATATTATGGAGGTGGTACTAGTGTGAATGTGATACACAATTATATTTTGGGGGGTGGTACTAGTGTGAATGTGATACATAATGATATTTTGGGGGATGGTACTAGTGTAAATGTGATACATAATGATATTTTGGGGGATGGTACTAGTGTGAATGTGATACACAATGATATTATGGAGGTGGTACTAGTGTGAATGTGATACATAATGATATTTTGGGGGGTGGTACTAGTGTGAATGTGATACACAATGATATTTTGGGGGGTGGTACTAGTGTGAATGTGATACACAATGATATTATGGAGGTGGTACTAGTGTGGATGTGATACACAATGATATTTTGGGGGATGGTACTAGTGTGAATGTGATACACAATGATATTTTGGGGGTGGTACTAGTGTAAATGTGATACACAATGATATTTTGGGGGGTGGTACTAGTGTGAATGTGATACACAATGATATTATGGAGGTGGTACTAGTGTGAATGTGATACACAATGATATTATGGAGGTGGTACTAGTGTGAATGTGATACACAATGATATTTTGGGGGGTGGTACTAGTGTGAATGTGATACACAATGATATTATGGAGGTGGTACTAGTGTGGATGTGATACACAATGATATTTTGGGGGATGGTACTAGTGTGAATGTGATACACAATGATATTATGGAGGTGGTACTAGTGTGAATGTGATACACAATTATATTTTGGGGGTGGTACTAGTGTGGATGTGATACACAATGATATTATGGAGGTGGTACTAGTGTGAATGTGATACACAATTATATTTTGGGGGTGGTACTAGTGTGGATGTGATACACAATGATATTATGGAGGTGGTACTAGTGTGAATGTGATACACAATGATATTTTGGGGGGTGGTACTAGTGTGAATGTGATACATAATGATATTATGGGGGGTGGTACTAGTGTAAATGTGATACACAATGATATTTTGGGGGGTGGTACTAGTGTGAATGTGATACACAATGATATTATGGGGGGTGGTACTAGTGTAAATGTGATACATAATGATATTATGGAGGTGGTACTAGTGTGAATGTGATACACAATTATATTTTGGGGGTGGTACTAGTGTGGATGTGATACACAATGATATTATGGAGGTGGTACTAGTGTGGATGTGATACACAATGATATTTTGGGGTGGTACTAGTGTGAATGTGATACACAATTATATTTTGGGGGGTGGTACTAGTGTGAATGTGATACACAATTATATTTTGGGGGGTGGTACTAGTGTGGATGTGATACACAATGATATTTTGGGGGCTGGTACTAGTGTAAATGTGATACACAATGATATTTTGGGGTGGTACTAGTGTGAATGTGATACACAATTATATTTTGGGGGTGGTACTAGTGTGGATGTGATACACAATGATATTATGGAGGTGGTACTAGTGTGAATGTGATACACAATTATATTTTGGGGGGTGGTACTAGTGTGGATGTGATACACAATGATATTTTGGGGGCTGGTACTAGTGTAAATGTGATACACAATGATATTTTGGGGTGGTACTAGTGTGAATGTGATACACAATTATATTTTGGGGGTGGTACTAGTGTGGATGTGATACACAATTATATTTTGGGGGCTGGTACTAGTGTAAATGTGATACATAATGATATTTTGGGGGCTGGTACTAGTGTAAATGTGATACACAATGATATAAATGAAGGTTTATTGTAGTCAGGAGAATGGAAATCATCTTTAGTAACAGGGCCATGTTTACTAAGTGTTATTATGTTACGATGAGCCGTGGGCTGTCTGTCACTAACTGTATCTCTGTTTAGTGTTCCTCCATATAATCTAGAATAGCAGTTCTCATACTTCTCGCAGTGGTGGAACCCTTCTGTTTCCAATGAAATCCCAGTGCACCCCAATAATCAAACACTTCATTTCTTTGAACTCTACAGAAGACTCCAAAGTAGGGTTTCTCTAAGCATTATACATCACTATAGCTTCCAAAGTGTTAAACTTGTACCAGTCTTTAATGTATTAGACTTTGTGTTGGTATTAGCAACTTAAACTCAATTATCAGGCTAAAATGCATTGAGTGAGAGATATACCATAGATGTACCTGATAGTTTAGCTTTACTAGATGAGATAAGGTTATAGATATCATTACAAGAGCAGTCTTACATAAATCAGGATTGTGTAAATTGATTCAGTCTTGCACATGTCCACTGGTAGTCACAGACCCACACATACACTGTCTGACACCCCAGCCTTGTTCCACTGGTAGTCACAGACCCACACATACAATGTCTGACACACCAGCCTTGTTCCACTGGTAGTCACAGACACACACATACACTGTCTGACACCCCAGCCTTGTTCCACTGTCCACTGGTAGTCACAGACCCACACATACACTGTCTGATACCCCAGCCTTGTTCCACTGGTAGTCACAGACCCACATATACACTGTCTGACACACCAGCCTTGTTCCACTGGTAGTCACAGACCCACATATACACTGCATGACACCCCAGCCTTGTTCCACTGGTAGTCACAGACCCACATATACACTGCATGACACCCCAGCCTTGTTCCACTGGTAGTCACAGACCACACATACACTATCTGACACCCCAGCCTTGTTCCACTGGTAGTCACAGACCCACACATACACTGTCTGACACCCCAGCCTTGTTCCACTGGTAGTCACAGACCACACATACACTGTCTGATACCCCAGCCTTGTTCCACTGGTAGTCACAGACCCACACATACACTGTCTGATACCCCAGCCTTGTTCCACTGGTAGTCACAGACCCACACATACACTGTCTGACACCCCAGCCTTGTTCCACTGGTAGTCACAGACCCACACATACACTGTCTGACACCCCAGCCTTGTTCCACTGGTAGTCACAGACCACACATACACTGTCTGACACCCCAGCCTTGTTCCACTGGTAGTCACAGACCCACACATACACTGTCTGACACCCCAGCCTTGTTCCACTGGTAGTCACAGACCACACATACACTGTCTGATACCCCAGCCTTGTTCCACTGGTAGTCACAGACCCACACATACACTGTCTGATACCCCAGCCTTGTTCCACTGGTAGTCACAGACCCACACATACACTGTCTGACACCCCAGCCTTGTTCCACTGGTAGTCACAGACCCACACATACACTGTCTGACACCCCAGCCTTGTTCCACTGGTAGTCACAGACCACACATACACTGTCTGACACCCCAGCCTTGTTCCACTGGTAGTCACAGACCCACATATACACTGTCTGACACCCCAGCCTTGTTCCACTGGTAGTCACAGACCACACATACACTGTCTGACACTCCAGCCTTGTTCCACTGGTAGTCACAGACCACACATACACTGTCTGACACTCCCGCCTTGTTCCACTGGTAGTCACAGACCACACATACACTGTCTGACACACCGGCCTTGTTCCACTGGTAGTCACAGACTCACACATACACTGTCTGACACACCGGCCTTGTTCCACTGGTAGTCACAGACCCACACATACACTGTCTGACACTCCCGCCTTGTTCCACTGGTAGTCACAGACCCACACATACACTGTCTGATACCCCAACCTTGTTCCACTGGTAGTCACAGACCCACACATACACTGTCTGACACACCGGCCTTGTTCCACTGGTAGTCACAGACCCACACATACACTGTCTGACACCCCAGCCTTGTTCCACTGGTAGTCACAGACCCACACATACAATGTCTGACACACCGGCCTTGTTCCACTGGTAGTCACAGACACACACATACACTGTCTGACACCCCAGCCTTGTTCCACTGTCCACTGGTAGTCACAGACCCACACATACACTGTCTGATACCCCAGCCTTGTTCCACTGGTAGTCACAGACCCACATATACACTGTCTGACACACCAGCCTTGTTCCACTGGTAGTCACAGACCCACATATACACTGCATGACACCCCAGCCTTGTTCCACTGGTAGTCACAGACCCACATATACACTGCATGACACCCCAGCCTTGTTCCACTGTCTACTGGTAGTCACAGACCCACACATACACTGTCTGACACCCCAGCCTTGTTCCACTGGTAGTCACAGACCCACATATACACTGCCTGACACCCGAACCTTGTTCCACTGGTAGTCACAGACCCACACATACACTGTCTGATACCCCAGCCTTGTTCCACTGGTAGTCACAGACCCACACATACACTGTCAGACACACCAGCCTTGTTCCACTGGTAGTCACAGACCCACACATACACTGACACCCCAGCCTTGTTCCACTGGTAGTCACAGACCCACATATACACTGCATGACACCCCAGCCTTGTTCCACTGGTAGTCACAGACCCATATATACACTGCCTGACACCCCAGCCTTGTTCCACTGTCCACTGGTAGTCACAGACCCACACATACACTGTCTGACACCCCAGCCTTGTTCCACTGGTAGTCACAGACCCACATATACACTGCATGACACCCCAGCCTTGTTCCACTGGTAGTCACAGACCCATATATACACTGCCTGACACCCCAGCCTTGTTCCACTGTCCACTGGTAGTCACAGACCCACACATACACTGCCTGACACCCGAACCTTGTTCGACTGGTAGTCACAGACCCACACATACACTGTCTGACACCCCAGACTTGTCCCACTGGTAGTCACAGACCCACACATGCACTGTCTGACACCCCAGCCTTGTCCCACTGGTAGTCACAGACCCACACATGCACTGTCTGACACCCCAGCCTTGTCCCACTGGTAGTCATAGACCCACACATGCACTGTCTGACACCCCAGCCTTGTCCCACTGGTAGTCACAGACCCACACATGCACTGTCTGACACCCCAGCCTTGTCCCACTGGTAGTCACAGACCCACACATGCACTGTCTGACACCCCAGCCTTGTTCCACTGGTAGTCACAGACCCACACATGCACTGTCTGACACCCCAGCCTTGTTCCACTGGTAGTCACAGACCCACACATGCACTGTCTGACACCCCAGCCTTGTTCCACTGTCCACTGGTAGTCACAGACCCACACATACACTGTCTGACACTTCAGCCTTGTTCCACTGTCCACTGGTAGTCACAGACCCACACATACACTGTCCAACACCCCAGCCTTGTTCCACTGGTAGTCACAGACTCACACTTACACTGACTGACACCCCAGCCTTGTTCCATTGGTAGTCACAGACCCACACATGCTGTATGACACCCCAGCCTTGTTCCACTGGTAGTCACAGACCCACACATACACTGTCTGACACTTCAGCCTTGTTCCACTGTCCACTGGTAGTCACAGACCCACACATACACTGTCCAACACCCCAGCCTTGTTCCACTGGTAGTCACAGACTCACACTTACACTGACTGACACCCCAGCCTTGTTCCATTGGTAGTCACAGACCCACACATGCTGTATGACACCCCAGCCTTGTTCCACTGGTAATCACAGACCCACATACACTGTCTGAAACATAGAAACATAGAAACATAGAAGATTGACGGCAGAAAAAGACCACCTGGTCCATCTAGTCTGCCCTTTAGTATTCCTTTATTGTTATCTTAGGATAGATACATGTTTATCCCAGGCATGTTTAAACTGTGTTACTGTGGATTTATCAACCACCTCTGCTGGAAGTTTGTTCCAAGTTTCTACTACTCTTTCAGTGAAATAATATTTTCTAATGTTTTTCTTGATTTTTCCTCCAACTAGCCTCAGATTGTGCCCCCTTGTTCTTGTATTCAGATTCTTATTAATCACACTTTCCTCCTGAACCTTGTTCAGTCCTTTAACATATTTAAAGGTTTCAATCATGTCCCCCCTTTCTCTTCTTTCCTCCAGACTATACATATTTAGATCTCTGAGTCGTTCTTGATAAGTTCTATGCTTTAGACCTTCCACCATTTTTGTAGCTCTTCTTTGAACCCGCTCAATTTTAGTTATATCCTTTTGCAGATGAGGCCTCCAGAACTGTACACAGTATTCCAGATGTGGTCTCACTAGAGCTCTATACAGAGGGATCACAATCTCCCTCTTCCTGCTTGTTATACCTCTAGCTATGCAGCCAAGCATACGATTTGCTTTCCCCACCGCCTGGTTGCATTGGTTACTCATCTTGAGGCTGTCAGAGATGACCACCCCCAAATCCTTCTCTTCTGAAGTCTTTGCTACCACAGAACTGCCAATACGATAGTCAGATTGAGGGTTTCTTTTCCCCAAGTGCATTATTTTACATTTGGAAACATTGAACTGAAGTTTCCATTGTTTTGTCCACTTATCTAATAGTGCCAAATCATTCTCCATATTACAGACACCTCCTGGAACATCAACCCTATTACACACTTTTGTGTCATCAGCAAACAAGCAAACCTTCCCTGCCAAGCCTTCCCTTATGTCACTTACAAACATGTTGAACAGAACAGGGCCCAGAACAGATCCTTGTGGCACTCCACTTGTAACCAGTCTCTGCTCAGAATACACTCCATTAACAACAACCCTCTGGTTTCTGTCCTTCAGCCAACTGCAGATCCACTGAACTATCCAGGGGTTAAGTCCAATTCTTGATAATTTATGTATCAGCTCTTTATGGGGAACTGTATCGAAAGCTTTACTGAAATCCAGGTATGCGATATCCACAGCACCACCTTCATCCAGCACTTTAGTTACATAGTCAAAGAAATCAATGAGATTAGTCTGACAGGATCGGCCCTCAGTGAAGCCATGCTGGTTTGGGTCCATCAGGTTGTTTTTTGTTAGATGGTCAATTATCTTCTTCTTTAGAAGAGTCTCCATCATTTTTACCACTACAGATGTCAGGCTGACTGGCCTGTAGTTACTAGCTTCTTCTTTACTACCCTTCTTGTGAATGGGTACAACATTGGCCATTCTCGAATCATCAGGAACTTCTCCCGTAAGAAGGGACTGGTTATACAGATTAGTCAGGGGGCCAACTATGACAGATCGGAGTTCTTTAAGAACTCTAGGGTGGATTCCATCCGGACCCATCGCTTTATTTGACTTTAGCCGGACAAGTTCCTCTAGAACATCGGCCTCTGAAAACACTGGGGCTAAAATTATACAACTAGAGGCAATGCTGTGTTCAGCCATTTTCTGATTATGAGGGCCGCCGTCTGAAAAAACTGAGCAGAAGTAGTTATTCAGATGGTCAGCGACCGCCTTTTCCTCTTCTATATACTGATTTTTTCCGTTGTTAATTTTTGTAATCCCGCAGTTTTTCTTCTTCCTGTCACTGATATATCTGAAGAAGGTTTTATTCCCCTTCTTAACAGATTTGGCCATTTCTTCCTCTTTTGAGGCTTTAGCAGCATTTATCATCTGTTTAGTCTTCTTCTGTATAGTTTTATACCCTTCTCTGTCCGCTTCACTTCCAGTCTCTTTATATCTCTTATAGGCAGACTTTTTATCTTTCACTATAGCTCTTACCTCTCTAGTAAACCATAGTGGATTTCTCTTTCTTTTCCTCTTGCTAATTTGTCTAACATGTAATCTTGTTGCCTTTAAGAGGACTTCTTTGAGTGTCTTCCACTGAGTACTCACTCTCGGTGTTTTATCCCACCCTTTTAATTCTTTCTTTACATATTCTCCCATATCCTCAAACTTCGTCTTCCTAAAGTCCAATACTTTGGTTGCAGAATGGGATTTCTCGTAGTCAGTCTGGATTCCGAACCACAAACATTGGTGGTCACTGGAACCTAGATTTTCTCCCACCTTCACCTCAGATACCAGGTCTCCATTTGTGAATACTAAGTCTAGGATATTGTCCCCTCTAGTTGGCGCCTTCACCAGCTGTTTTAGGGACATCCCCGTCAGGGCTTCTACGATGCTCCTACTTCTAC
This sequence comes from Rhinophrynus dorsalis, assembly GCA_037306005.1. Classification (NCBI taxonomy): domain Eukaryota; kingdom Metazoa; phylum Chordata; class Amphibia; order Anura; family Rhinophrynidae; genus Rhinophrynus; species Rhinophrynus dorsalis. The sequence goes on from CM074719.1 coordinate 3,217,949, forward strand.
ATGTGGACGCACAAGGGATATTCCAATCAACATCAGGCATGTTGAAGTCTCCCATAACTACTATATCTCCCTTTACTGCCATTTGGGTAATCTCGTCCACTAGCATGTTGTCTTGCTCTTCAGATTGCCCCGGAGGCCTGTAGACTGCACCTATTCTTGTAACTGATCCCTTTTTATTCTGCAGACAGATCCAGAGAGTCTCCAACTCTTTACATGAATTCTGGATCGCTGTGGATTTTATGCTATCTTTAACATAAATGGCTACCCCACCCCCTCTTCTCTCAGCCCTATCTTTCCTATACAACGTGTATCCCGGAATGGCTATTTCCCAGTCATTACAGTCCCTGAACCATGTCTCTGACACCCCAGCCTTGTTCCATTGGTAGTCACAGACCACACATACACTGGTGACTGGTAGTGCAGAATGTCGGTGTAGTACAGGAGGATCAGGTTACAGAGTGAGGTCTCTGGGACCTGTTGCACCATAGAGGCCTCCCCAGGTTGGGGAGGAGTAGGGCCACAGGAGCTGCTACTCCAGGCCCCAGCTTTGTGGCCTGAGGCTGGGTCCTTCCAACCAGAGGCTAAAGAGAAGGATGTGCATGTGACAGAGAAGGTGAGGACAGTCCTGTAGGAGCTGCACTATGTGATCTGCCATTACCAGCAGATTATTGTGACTAGGACTTTCATCTCTTACTATGTGACATATTGTTTTTATTCCATGTGTTATATGTGATACATTTGTCTCTATCTCTTGTGGTATATGTGATACATTTGTCTCTATTCCTTGTGGTGTATGTGACACATTTGTCTCTATCTCTTGTGGTATATGTGATACATGTGTCTGTATCCCTTGTGGTATATGTGACACATTTGTCTCTATCTCTTGTGGTATATGTGACACATTTGTCTGTATCCCTTGTGGTGTATGTGATATATTTGTCTGTATCTCTTGTGGTATATGTGATATATTTGTCTCTATTCCTTGTGGTGTATGTGATACATTTGTCTCTATTCCTTGTGGTGTATGTGACACATTTGTCTCTATCTCTTGTGGTATATGTGACACATTTGTCTGTATCCCTTGTGGTGTATGTGATATATTTGTCTGTATCCCTTGTGGTATATGAGACACATTTGTCTCTATCTCTTGTGGTATATGTGACACATTTGTCTCTATCCCTTGTGGTATATGTGATACATTTGTCTCTATTCCTTGTGGTGTATGTGATACATTTGTCTGTATCCCTTGTGGTGTATGTGATACATTTGTCTCTATCCCTTGTGGTATATGTGACACATTTGTCTCTATCTCTTGTGGTGTATGTGATACATTTGTCTCTATTCCTTGTGGTGTATGTGACACATTTGTCTGTATCCCTTGTGGTGTATGTGATACATTTGTCTCTATCCCTTGTGGTATATGTGACACATTTGTCTCTATCTCTTGTGGTGTATGTGATACATTTGTCTCTATCCCTTGTGGTATATGTGATACATTTGTCTCTATTCCTTGTGGTGTATGTGATACATTTGTCTCTATCCCTTGTGGTGTATGTGATACATTTGTCTCTATTCCTTGTGGTATATGTGATACATTTGTCTCTATCCCTTGTGGTGTATGTGATACATTTGTCTCTATTCCTTGTGGTATATGTGATACATTTGTCTGTATCCCTTGTGGTATATGTGATACATTTGTCTCTATTCCTTGTGGTGTATGTGACACATTTGTCTCTATTCCTTGTGGTGTATGTGACACATTTGTCTCTATCCCTTGTGGTATATGTGATACATTTGTCTCTATCCCTTGTGGTGTATGTGATACATTTGTCTGTGTCCCTTGTGGTATATGTGATACATTTGTCTCTATTCCTTGTGGTGTATGTGACACATTTGTCTGTATCCCTTGTGGTGTATGTGACACATTTGTCTGTATCCCTTGTGGTATATGTGATACATTTGTCTCTATCTCTTGTGGTATATGTGACACATTTGTCTGTATCCCTTGTGGTATATGTGACACATTTGTCTGTATCCCTTGTGGTATATGTGATACATTTGTCTCTATCTCTTGTGGTATATGTGACACATTTGTCTGTATCTCTTGTGGTATATGTGACACATTTGTCTGTATCTCTTGTGGTATATGTGATACATTTGTCCGTGTCCCTTGTGGTGTATGTGATACATTTGTCTCTCTCCCTTGTGGTATATGTGATACATTTGTCTCTATCCCTTGTGGTATATGTGATACATTTGTCTGTGTCCCTTGTGGTATATGTGATACATTTGTCTCTATCCCTTGTGGTGTATGTGATACATTTGTCTCTGCCCCTTTGTGGTATATGTGATACATTTGTCTCTATCCCTTGTGGTGTATGTGATACATTTGTCTCTATTCCTTGTGGTGTATGTGATACATTTGTCTGTGTCCCTTGTGGTGTATGTGATACATTTGCCTCTATCCCTTGTGGTGTATGTGATACATTTGTCTCTATCCCTTGTGGTGTATGTGATACATTTGTCTCTATTCCTTGTGGTGTATGTGATACATTTGTCTCTGTCCTTTGTGGTATATGTGATACATTTGTCTCTATCCCTTGTGGTATATGTGATACATTTGCCTCTATTCCTTGTGGTGTATGTGATACATTTGTCTCTATTCCTTGTGGTGTATGTGATACATTTGTCTCTATTCCTTGTGGTGTATGTGATACATTTGTCTCTATCCCTTGTGGTGTATGTGATATATTTGTCTCTATCCCTTGTGGTATATGTGATACATTTGTCTCTATTCCTTGTGGTGTATGTGATACATTTGTCTCTGTCCTTTGTGGCATATGTGATACATTTGTCTCTATCCCTTGTGGTGTATGTGATATATTTGTCTCTATCCCTTGTGGTGTATGTGATACATGTGTCTCTATTCCTTGGGGTGTATGTGATATATTTGTCTCTATCCCTTGTGGTATATGTGATACATTTGTCTCTATCCCTTGTGGTATATGTGATAAATTTGTCTCTATTCCTTGTGGTGTATGTGATACATTTGTCTCTATCCCTTGTGGTGTATGTGATATATTTGTCTCTATCCCTTGTGGTATATGAGATACATTTGTCTCTATCCCTTGTGGTATATGTGATACATTTGTCTCTATCCCTTGTGGTATATGTGATACATTTGTCTCTATTCCTTGTGGTGTATGTGATACATTTGTCTCTATCCCTTGTGGTATATGTGATACATTTGTCTCTATCCCTTGTGGTGTATGTGATACATTTGTCTCTATCCCTTGTGGTATATGTGATATATTTGTCTCTATCCCTTGTGGTATATGAGATACATTTGTCTCTATCCCTTGTGGTATATGTGATACATTTGTCTCTATCCCTTGTGGTGTATGTGATACATTTGTCTCTATCCCTTGTGGTATATGTGATACATGTGTCTCTCTCCCTTGTGGTATATGTGATATATGTGTCTCTATAGGTCACTACAGCATTTTTTTGGAGATCTCTCTTCCTCTGTCTCAGGTATCACTAATTTACCTGTCACTACTCTGTGTAGAAGTGTATTGGTCTCTATAGCAGTTCTGTCCTGTGGTTCAGTTAGTGACACATTGATACCTGTGCACTAGGTCAGGTGGAGATCTGCAGCTGTTGGTGACTACAACTCCCATCATGCCCCACCAGCTGAAGGGCCAGCAATTGACTACCATATTGGCCTAATCCCTGGGTTGTTTGGGGGAAGCCCTGGTGTTTTGGGAGCCTTACGATTCTCCTGGGGAACTCTACATAAATCTGTGTTCTTCAGAAGCCGAACAGTGTAAATGTAGGGTGACCATGTGTCCTGAAATGCCCGGGACTGTTCCTTAATTATGCTCCGTGTCCGGAATCATTCCCCCACTGGGACAATGAAGAGTTCCAGAATGGCACCCTCCTCCAATGCTTTCACTCACTTAGCCGATCAGCCTATTCTGCCTCCAGTGCCAGAGGGGTGTACAAATACACTGATACAATTAGAATACACATAGGGCAACTTTAGGTCAGATAAATACCTCAAACTGTCTCAAAGCCAGTCTGTAACCCTTTGTGTGCCAGGGCCCCCAGTGCCAGAGGGTATGTAATGCATTGCTTCACAATGTGTTGCATACCCCTCTGGCACTCAGGGTTAACCCTATGAGTCTCTCTTATTTTATAGAGGAGTTATATCAGTAAACCCCCTTGTATGGGGCCTGATTTTGCCGTGACTTGTTCATGAATTGTGTGTCCCTGAATGGCAGAAAGTAAATGTGGCCACGCTCTATAAACGGTAAAGTGTAGTGGGAGCCGCAGGGTTAAACAAGTTAAAATCTCACCTTGGATGAATCTATAAAGGAAACATGAAGGTCACGTTGTATCCAGAGCAGTTTTACTGAGTTTAAACAAGTCACGTGTCTGAGTCATAAAGAACCAGCAGCTGCCTCACTCAGGGACCTACTGGGCACTGGGACAAGATCTGAGTCTGTGTTGGACATCCATCCGGTGCTCAGAGGGTTAATGGAGAGATGTGAAGGGGGCTCCCCAACAATAGACTTATCCTTCTGGCTGGCAGAGGCTGTGTGTGATGATGTCATCAGCTGTGAGACAAGATAGGGAACAGGTCTGAGTGTAAGGGGGTTAGTGCAGAGCTGGCGGCCCCATCGGAACTGCACCCTGTGTAGTTACACCCCTGGCCTGGGCAACTGTCTTGGAAATATACAAGGCTCAAAGTCCTGTGAGGCCGAGCAGACAACTGTCTATTGTAGGCATGGGCAACCTGAGGCCCTTCAGCTCCCTTCATCCCCAGCCAGCCACTGGGAGCTGTAAACCACACTAGGGTGACCACGGGTCCCGGAACGTCCGGGACTGTCCCTTATTTCAGGGCTATGTCCCGCGTCCCGGGTCCCCTTCAACCGGGACAATGAAGTGTCCCGGAATGAAGGCAAGCCGCCCTGGATGTCAGCCTGCAAGCGGTGTGTCACATCATGGACGCCGCTCGCGGCGTCCATGATATGACACACCGCTTGCAGGCTGACATCCAGGGCGGCAATGCAGCTTACCTGGAGGCAAGCGCTCTAGTAATACAGAGCGCTGGGAGATGACATCACTCCCAGCGCTCTGCATTACTGGCCATACCGCCGCTAGACCACCAGGGACTTAAGGTATGACGGCTAGGGTGACCACGTCCCGGAATGGCAGAAGGGAAATGTGGTCACCCTAAACCACACCAGCTGGAGGGCCTCAGGTTGCCTAACCCTGTCCTAGATCACAAGGCTCCAGGGGACATCTCTGCCTTGCTTGCCTGGCTTACCAATGGTTTTGGAGACCTCTCCAGCATTCAAAGGGTTAATAGTCCTATTACAACTGCTGTCCTGGGGCGCTGTAGGTTTAATCCAGAATTTTTCCCCTTTTCTTTGTATGTGAATGTCTTATTTTTGCTGAGAGGTACAAATAAGGATCCTGTGTTAAATGCTGATCTTGTAACTCTGGTCTCTGTTTAGCTTTTTCATGAAGGAAGGAGAGATGTGGAAGTGAAGAGGTCAGTGACTGTCCGCTCAAACTCTACAAGTCAGTTTGAGATCCTTTTCATAAGGATATATAAAATATATATATAATATACACTAGCAATACTGGCACGGTGCTTCCCCTGTGGTTCATACTACAATGAGTGCTTTAATGAGTGGCATGTTACTTCCATTATTGGGTTTGTGAGTTCTGCCTGAACCTATTAACTACATACAAAGGGTTAACACTGCAATGTTTATAGATGTGCTCAAATATATATTTGTCGGACCAGGAAGTGGGAGTGAGGATAATAGAAACAGAGTTGATTATTATACACTGGAAAAGTGACCCAGAAAGTGGACGTGTAGATGACCTGTATCCGCTATATTCACTTGGAGTGCAATAAAATGTGTTTATTTTGTACTGGCGAGTGTGTAGCACCTGGGTCTGTAGGGCTGCAATATAAAATGAGGCTAAGGGGGCTGGCGGCGTTAGTCTGGCATGTTTTTTTTTGGGGGGGGGGGATTTGTTGTTGTTTGTTTTTCCAAGGGCAGATATGAGGGTCTTTTGTGTTTGGACACTTAAAGTAATAGTAATGTTTCAAAAAACAGCAGCTCCAATTAATCTTCATAGTATTTGGCCCATGGAGAGTGTTATTTCACTACTGTCAGAGTTGTAGTACAAGAGTAATTGAATGATAAAGTATCCCCCTCCCTCCCCTTTTACTGATGTAACACTGCTCACCTCAGATGTGGAATCCAGTCCATAGACCAGACAGATAACAGCAGGGGACAACCTTCTTCCTATGAGAACAATGAAAGCCCTGCCCCCCTTGACAATTTTTCAGGTTTTTCCCTTATCTTAATTGAAGATTGTCCCTCTCTGCAGTCTACCTGGGCACCTCCCTTCTGATCTGGCTGAACAGTGTTACATCAGTATAAGGGGTGGGAGGGGGATACTTTATCATTCAATTACTCTTGTACTACAACTCTGACAGTATTGAAATAACACTCTCCATGGCCCAAATATTATAAAGATTAATTGGAGCGGCTTTTATTATGAAACATTACTATCACATTAAGTTTCCCTCTATAGGCATGTTGAATGGAATGTGTTAAAATGTCATGTGTGAAACTGGCATTTAACCCTTTGTATGTCACTTAAAGGTATAAAAGCAAACAGATGTTGAAGAATGTGTCTCTGATGCACATGAATTAGTGGTGAGGTTTGTGTTTGTCTGTGTGTATATGTGTGTCTGTGTGTGTATGTGAGCGCACGTGGCCAGGATTCGGGAGAGATCTGTGTGTGTGTGTGTGTCAGATATTTTTTTTCCCTTTCTTTTCTTCCAGGCTAATGGACAGGCAGTATAGAGAGGATATTAATATCTCCTCCTTACTTCAACCCCTGGGTGTGTGTGTGTCAGACACTCATACTTCTTTTATATATAAAAGGCGTTACCAGTCATATTATTTACACAGAGAGACATTGTGTGAAACAGAAATATGCAGTGTTACAGACACGCACTTAAAGAGACAGAGAGTGTCACACACTGTGAAACGCATACATACGGAGACACACACACATATAGGCATATGATGTCACATGTGTAGACCGTGTGTGACAGACGCAGTGGGGATGTAGATATGCTGATAAGAGTTGTAAAAAATGTTTTAATTGCAGCTCTTCAGCTTGATGAATAAGGCCCTGTATCCTTTCAGATGTAGTGAGTGTGCTGTGTTACTTGATGAATAAGGCCCTGTATCCTTACAGTTGACGTGAGTGTGCTATGTCCTTGATGAATAAGGCCCTGTATCCTTACGGTTGAAGCGAGTGTGCTGTGTTACATGGTGAATAAGGCCCTGTATCCTTACGGTTGAAGTGAGTGTGCTGTGTTACATGGTGAATAAGACCCTGTATCCTTACGGTTGAAGTGAGTGTGCTGTGTTACCTGGTGAATAAGGCCCTGTATCCTTACATTTGACGTGAGTGTGCTGTGTTACTTGATGAATAAGGCCCTGTATCCTTACAGTTGAAGTGAGCGTGCTGTGTTACCTGGTGAATAAGGCCCTGTATCCTTACAGTTGAAGTGAGTGTGCTGTGTTACTTGGTGAATAAGGCCCTGTATCCTTACAGCTGAAGTGAGTGTGCTGTTACTTGATGAATAAGACCCTGTATCCTTACAGTTGAAGTGAGTGTGCTGTGTTACTTGGTGAATAAGGCCCTGTATCCTTACAGTTGAAGTGAGTGTGCTGTGTTACTTGATGAATAAGGCCCTGTATCCTTACAGTTGAAGTGAGTGTGCTGTGTTACATGATGAATAAGGTCCTGTATCCTTACAGTTGAAGTGAGTGTGCTGTGTTACATGATGAATAAGACCCTGTATCCCTATAGTTGAATTGAGTGCACTGTGTTACCTTACAGTTGAAGTGAGTGTGCTGTGTTACTTGGTGAATAAGGCCATGTATCCTTACAGTTGAAGTGAGTGCGCTGTGTTACTTGATGAATAAGACCCTGTATCCTTACAGTTGAAGTGAGTGTGCTGTATTACTTGGTGAATAAGGCCATGTATCCTTACAGTTGAAGTAAGTGTGCTGTGTTACTTGGTGAAGGTCACAGTGAGAAGATGTTTGTAAGTAAAAGAATAGTTTAGATTACAGCAGTGGATAGTCATTATGGGAACGCATGCAGTATGTGGGAATTATTACCCATTAGGAGAACTCCTGCAGGGAGTGGGTGGGACCTTTTATACCTGTGTATCTGCTTCCTTATAATGACACTCATACCTGTGTGAGTCTGTCCCACCCACTCCTATTTACTGCACAATGAGTGTATGATAAAACTTCCCAGTTTAGGTAACATTTGTACAGACCAATAATCTATCCAGGAAAATATTACCGCTACAATAGAATCTGCACCTTTAGGTCTCTACTATAATAGTCAATAACTTCCCAAACAGATATAATTCATACCAGTGCAGAGTACTGCCATTCATATCAGTAAAGTCTACTAAGATATACAGTATATGGGGTAAAAGCTGCCTGAATGAGGACGAAATAAGAGAGATTGTGAATGGAAAAACTCACAGCACTAAAAACTGTAATTAAAATGGGCTCCTTGGTGCATAAAGGGGTTAATGGGAAGTAACACCTCCTAATATTAACCCTTTGAGTGGCAGAGGAGTAAGCAAAATATTGCAAAGTAATGAGTTGCAAATTCCATTGGCAACCCTCACTTACCACACTGTGCCCATAAAATCCTAACGTCCCTAATTAATGAATTTTGCCCTTGTGCCTGTCTTGAAGATATAACATCTTATATCAGAGCTGGATGATGTCCACGGAGGCCGACATGACGGTTGGTAGCAGCGTTGTGTTCTCTTGTAGCCCTGATTGAGGTCACAAACGTGTTCCACACAGAGTCTGTGTCACAGAGCGATCCTTAGATTGAAAGGGCAGGGACCTCTTATCCTAATGTATACTCACCCGTTGTTCCCCTTATGATTGTCTTTATAAGCACTTAATCCCTTAAACAACCACATGCCGTGCTATGACCGTCACAACGGTTTTTGCGTTAAGGACCGGTGACGGTGATAGCACGTCACGTACATTTTACTTACTCCTCCGGGAGCCCTGTAAGTAAAAACTGGGAGTGACTGGAGCGATCTCTCTCAGTCCCCAGTGCGGTGCGCCGGTACAAGTCACGTGTGCCGGCACGTCGGAATCTTGAAAGCGGTCATTAAGGGAAGGTTACTTCCCAGGACAGAGGACGCCAAGGGGTTAATAACCGCACTTATCATACACCTTCTATATTAAGTATAATATGTAAAGTGTCAAGTACACTGGGTGGCGCTATATGAATAAAATATACAATACAACAGGCCAGCCTTCTGGAGAAGTGAGCTGGTTGGTAAGGGCTCTCCGGTCAGACTTGGAGGGCCACCAGCTTTACTCCCACTTCCTCTGTGTGCCCACAGTCTCCAAGCACTTCCTGCTTCAGTGCACCAACAACCACACACGGAGCGGCTCATTCTTTTTCTTTCCCCTGCTCCTGTGAGAGTGGCATCACCCGCAGGTGTGCCCCAGGCATCCCACTCCACGGTTCACCACTGTGCTGATTGATAGGCAACCGCTCTCTTCCACCAGCCACCTTGCTTCATCACTAGCAGGACCAATTGACCTCGAATTTTGCTCACTGACCATGGTAATCGTAACCACTTAAGAACCAGAGCGGTGTGCAGCCCAGTGCTTTGCAATGAGTTGAACCGCCCTCTGGGTGAAGTAGGCCAGTGCCCTCTGCTTGCTTCAGTTTGGAAACAAATGCCAGCGTCTGTAATGTATACCTCCATGGACTGACATCTCCTCAACACACACACAAGGGTGAAATTCATAAGGGCCCTTAGGGTTTTATGGTGATAGTAAGGTAGGTCGGGAGGTTATCATTAGGGAATGTAGGTTCTTCTTTAAAGGGATAGTAATTTATAATAAAAAACAACTCTGTATAGGATGGTTAGATTTAATTTGTTATAATGCAGTGTATATTTTTTAAATATGAGAGACTAACCTAACTGATTCTAAGGGTTGATATGATTACCAATGACACGTATATTCACTTTCATACAAAGAATTATCCAATTAATTATTCATGCAAAGAGCTGAGCTAAGAACGAGAGGCCTTACAATAAGACTAGAGGAAAGGCATTTTTGACTAAAACAAAGGCAGGGGGTTTTTACAGTAAGGGTGGTAAAGCTATGGAATTATTTGCTTTCAGAATAGCAATGGATACCTATCTAGCACAGAACAATTTTGAGAATTATGTCCACTAGCTTCAAAGTAGATAGGATTTTGATCCAGGGAAATCTCTGACTGCCATTTGGAGTAAGGAAGTGGGGCTTAGTTGGAAATGGCATCAATGGTTTTTGTTTTTTTTTGCCTTCCTCTGGATCAAGAGGGGTGATTTGGCATGGGCTGGACTTGATGGATACACATCTTTTTTCAGCCTCATCATGTTAGCATGTTACTATGTATTTTGGAATCAATTTTACATTCATATTCTTCTTCAAAATGGATTTAAAAGACCCCCCCCCTCCATCCTGCCCCTTTCCATCACGTCTTTCAGATCACAAAGCCTTTCTGGACGGATCGCAATAAGGGACAATCTTGTGTCAGCTTAATGAAAACCTTAGCTCTCGTCATCAAGGGGGTCAGGGATTTCCTTATACTGACAGACACAATATCGTCCCTCATCACGATCCGTCCGGTTCAAGTGACCAGCTTTTGGATCTGAGGGAACTGTGAATGACGTGATGGAAAGGGGCAAAAGGGGGAATCGTTTAAATTGATTTGGAAGAAGAATATGAAGGTTTTAGAGATTGAAAAATGTGGTATGCATTATATCAAATTAAATTGCACCTCATGGATAAAATCCCAACATGCTAGAAGGCACTGATGTTGTACAAAGAACGTTCTTATAAATGATTTACTTTACTGATGTCCTCTATCATCATCAGAACTAGCACTGTATTCAGCACTTGACCCTATGTACTCTGTATGTCTCCCATTACCACTTTAGATTGTAAGCTTTAGGGAAGGGACCTCGCACCCAATGTTTCACTCTACAAAGCACTTGTAACCTGTATTGTTTAAACCCTTAAAGTGGAACTGCCATGTCACAAAATGTTTAGCTTAACGAAGTCCCCTTCTGGTGACTAGCTGCTTAGTAGCACTAGTTACCAGAATTATTACCTGATTTAATAGATATATGCTTTATTCCCCAGCTGTCTGTAGCACGGAGCGTGGACATCTTGCCAGAATGATGTCCGTGCGATCTGCGCTGTCTGTCCCAGCCGAAGACGGCCTCTAGGA
>CM074719.1:3229536-3342036 GCA_037306005.1 Rhinophrynus dorsalis
TACTAGCTGCTTAGTAGCACTAGTTACCAGAATTATTACCTGATTTAATAGATATATGCTTTATTCCCCAGCTGTCTGTAGCACGGAGCGCGGACATCTTGCCAGAATGATGTCCGTGCATCTGCGCTGTCTGTCCCAGCCGAAGACGGCCGGCTACTAGCAACGCCTCCTAGACCCGGCTGGGACTGACAGCGCAGACGCACGGACGTCATTCTGGCAAGATGTCCACGCTCCGTGCTACAGACAGCTGGGGAATAAAGCGTATATGTATAAAATCATAATAATAATAATAATTCTGGTGACTAGCGCTACTAAGCAGCTAGTCGCCAGAAGGGGAATAAGTTAAGCTAAACATTTTATGACATGGTCTGTTCGCTTTAAATTGTAAAGCGCTGCATACACTTGTGGCTCTATATAAATAAACATATTCATTCATTCAATTGAACAATCATATACAGAGGTTTGTTGGGTTTTTGTTTTTTTTTACATTACTATCTCTTTAAACTGTGCAACCAGAAACATGAGCATGTCTTTATCCAGACCCCGGTATTTGCTTTCATACTGTGTGTGTGTGTTAGACCGGAGCTGTCACATACAGGACTGATTAATCACAGCCCTGGTCACACACACACACACACACACACACACACACACACACACACACACACACACACACACACACACACACACACACACACACACACACACACACACACACACACACACACACACACACACACACACACACACACACACACACACACACACAGGCGTTACTACAAATAACTCACACAAAGGTACTGATCAGAAGAGTGAGAGGTGGAAAGGCCCCGGCCCAGCTAGAAATTCCTGTCCTGTGGGTCTGACTGAGCCCTGAGGGAGGTGTCCTGAGCAGGGCCGGCCCAAGACATGGTGCAGTCTGGGTCCAAGGATGAAATGCTAACCCCCCCCACACACACACACACACCCACACCAAAACCACGCCCACCAAACCGCACCCGCCACACCACGCCCACCTCCAGGATGTTATATCACGATAGTTAAAACTAAAAGGAAAAGTATCAGGAAGCGATCATTTATATGTAACAGAACCTGGTTTCTGTGCAAAATTACATGAAATACCATTCTATTCCATTCCAAACCGCAAACTCCATTATTCCTTTTATATATAGCTTTATTTATATAAATAAACCTTCCTAATCTGACTCTGATGTGACTTATGGTCACCTGACAGCTGAAGAGCCACAGGTTGCTCACACCCACTCTTCCAATCTTTATACTGCGCCTCTCCAGCTGTTCTTGGGTCTGCAGCTTCTATCACCTGTAGAACGGCTCAACCCAAGATTTCCAGAAAGGGGGATCAAAATAGAATGAGACTGTCTAGCATTTAACCCTTTGAGTGCCAGTGCGTTGCAATGCTTTGGATACCATTCTAGCACTCAGAGGGTTAATTTGTGTGATTCTACATTCAGATGTTATTGCAGCTGCTCCTGCCTAGACCAGGTGTGCGGAACTGCTGTGGCGTTGCTCCACCTATTGTTGGACTACAATTCCCATCATCCTCAGTGGCCCGTTTGCTGAAGGCGATGGTAGTTCTAGTCCAACAACATCTGAAGGGCAACTGCGACTCCTGGTCCTTGCCTTAAGGGAAACGTGCCACAAGCCTGCATGATCCCAGTCTGCCCATTGTCCTTTAACCCCTTGAGTGCCAGAGAGTTATCCAACACATTGCATTGCATACCTCTTTCACTCATAGGGTTAACCCACAGGGGACCAGACAGCTGTGAAGGGTATAGCGCTCTCCACTGGGTGTTAATAAACGATACAGATGATAAATCAGTCCGACCATCGTCTCTGTCAGGCGTCCAGCTTCCGAAATGCAGTTTTTCCTCCGGAAAACACACGGTACTATTGCCCCTCACTGGTACATTCTGCAGTCTGTATATAGACACAGATCCCTCAGGGCAGATAATGAAGAGGAAACCTGCGTGGTGCCCAAAGGATATTCCTTGGGGTAGCATATTGCCACCCCTGTGAAAGTGCCATCTGGGTCCCATGGACCCACCAGGACCCATGTAAGGGCCGGCTCTGGTCCTGATCAGTCAGAGCTGAGGAATCATCACTGCAAATTAACTGAAAACAAAGGGGAATATAGATGTATAGTAGGAATATATATATATATATAGTAGGAATATAGACGCATAGTAGGAATATAGACGTATAGTATAAATATATACATATAGTAGGAATATAGACGTATAGTAGAAATATATACATATAGTAGGAATATAGATGTATAGTAGGAATATATAACATAGTAGATGAAGCTGAAAAAAGACCTGTGTCCATCAAGTCCAGCTCACGTCAGATCACCCAGAGGATGGCATAAAAACATGTCCATCAAGTCCAGCTCATCACCCAGAGGATGGCATAAGATCATGTCCACCAAGTCCAGCTCACATCAGATCACCCATGAGACGGCAAAAAAAACCCTGAAGCCATTTGCACTGAAGCCCCAAATGGGTGAAAAATTCCTTCCTGACTCCACACGGCGGTCCGATCGTTCCCTGGATATATATGTATGTATATATAAATAAGTGTGGGAGTAATTCTGGGGCAAAACTATTGCACAACAGGGAAAAATAAATCCAGGACATTGCGGCACAAAGCATTAGAGGTGTCTATATTATACTAGTGTAAAAGCCTGTGTACACGGGCCAAGGTCCAGGTAGTGTTAACCACTGAGTGCCAGGGCGGTACGCAACGCATTGGCTGGCACTCAAACGGTTAAGCGGCCGTTACCTCACTGCTCCACGTGATGTAATCAGGCGCAGTAGAGACTGTCCGAACGAGTACAGTCTCTACTGCACATGACTGCTTCTGACAAACATCCTAGCGAGTTATTATATAGGATGTCTCTCTCTCTCTCATATTATACATATATATATAGATATTAACCCATTTTTGATTTTCTACAAATTCCTCCAAACTTCCTCTTGAATAGATTTGGAGTAAACAGTATTTTCTCCCTAAATCCTTGAATTCATTCCTATAGTCTCCTTCCTGAGATCAATCCGTTCCCTTCAAGTCCATCTCCTTTCTATTCTACTGGATCAGGCAAGTCAAACATGTGGTCCACGGGCCATGCGTGGCACTCTCCTACTCTCTCCCAGTGTGGGGGAGGCAATGAAGGGGACCTGGAGGCTGGAGTAGTCTGTGGCCCATTGTATAGCAATGATTTGAGACCTCTCTACCATGCAGAGTGTTGATGAAGATTCGCTGTGTCTACCTGTGCAGATCTGAAGGTGTCACTTCCCCCAGGCAAATAGCATCATGCATGGCCCCAGCCAATGAGTGTGTCTCTCCTGTGTCTTGGTATCATATTAAAATGTCACCACCTACATGGCACCCCTGAAAAGGGTGACATCAGAATGTTGTGAGCATCATAAGGAGGACATCTAAATGTCACCCGCTTACAGGTCGCCCAGAGGAAACTGCTGCTACACGCCAGCGTAATGAGCGGCAATGCGGGTGCAGTATTCCCTCATGTTGATTTGCAACGTATTTCAGACTATTCTACCATTCAGAGGGGTTAAACACGTACAAGGCTGGAGTATACATGGGTCTATCAGTGCAACAAGGCTGGAGTATACATGGGTCTGTCCGTGCAACAAGGCCGGTCTGTCAGTGCAACAAGGCTGGTGTGTCAGTGTATGTCTGTATCGACCAGTGGACAGTGGAACAAGGCCGGTCTGTCAGTGTATGTCTATATCTACCAGTGGACAGTGGAACAAGGCCGGTCTGTCAGTACAACAAGGCTGGTGTGTCAGTGTATGTCTGTATCTACCAGTGGACAGTGGAACAAGGCCGGTCTGTCAGTACAACAAGGCTGGTGTGTCAGTGTATGTCTGTATCTACCAGTGGACAGTGGAACAAGGCCGGTCTGTCAGTACAACAAGGATGGTGTCTGTACCTACCAGAGTATATTAAAAGTCAGAGATGCTTGACTAGGAATGAACCTGCAATACAAATGTGCAGGCTCTATAGCAATGGTGTCCTACCCAGGTAACAGTCTCTTATAGCCCACTAGTGCCTTTCACAGACAGGAAATATCCTAAAACATATCATATTGGTTCTGCCATTACAGCAGTCCAACCACGAAACGCCAGGCAATTCCTCTGAACAAGAGAAGCAGTCAACCCCAGACATACATTTCAGCCTTGTTGGGCCTTGCCAGTGAGGTGTAGCTGATATCTCTTAGCACTGAGAGCAAGAGGTCCAATGCTGGATTCCCCCTATTACCCTTGGGGTGACTAATCCCAAGGGTAATTTACATATGTATATTAAGTCAGAGGTTCTCAACTAGGAATGAACCTGCAGTACACATTTGCAGTGGGCTAACAGATTGCACCCTGGGTAGGACACCATTCCTAGAGAGCCTATAGGGGGAATCAAGGCCGAAACGTACGTCTGGGGTTGGCTGCTTCTCTTGTTCAGAGAGGAATTGTCTGGTATTTCGTGGTTGGACTGCTGTTATGGTAGGATCAGTATGATGTGCTTTAGGATATTTCCCCTCTGTGAAAGGCACTAGTGGGCTAAAAGAGACTGCACCCTGGGTAGGACACCGTTCCTATAGGGACTGCTAATTTGTATTGCAGGTTTGTTCCTAGTTGAGCATCTCTGACTTTTCTAATATACATGTACCTACCAGTGGACAGTGGAACAAGGCCTGTCAGACAGTCCATTGTTGTGACTGCCTGTGGAAAAAGACTGAGGTGTCAGACAGTGTATGTGTCATTCTGTTACTACCAGTGGACAGTGGAACAAGGCTGGGGTTTCACAGTGTATGTGTAGTTCTGTGACTACCAGTGGAACAAGGCTGGGGTGTCAGACAGTGTATGTGTGGGTCTGTGACTACCAGTGGAACAAGGCTGAGGTGTCAGACAGTGTATGTGTGGGGTCTGTGACTACCAGTGGAACAAGGCTGGGGTGTCAGACAGTGTATGTGTGGGTCTGTGAGTACCAGTGGAACAAGGCTGGCGTGTCAGACAGTGTATGTGTGGGTCTGTGACTACCAGTGGAACAAGGCTGGGGTGTCAGACAGTGTATGTGTGGGTCTGTGACTACCAGTGGAACAAGGCTGGCGTGTCAGACAGTGTATGTGTGGGTCTGTGACTACCAGTGGAACAAGGCTGGGGTGTTATACAGTGTATGTGTAGGTCTGTGACTACCAGTGGAACAAGGCTGGGGTGTCAGACAGTGTATGTGTGGGTCTGTGACTACCAGTGGAACAAGGCTGGGGTGTCAGACAGTGCATGTGTGGGTCTGTGACTACCAGTGGAACAAGGCTGAGGTGTCAGACAGTGTATGTGTGGGGTCTGTGACTACCAGTGGAACAAGGCTGGGGTGTCAGACAGTGTATGTGTGGGTCTGTGACTACCAGTGGAACAAGGCTGGCGTGTCAGACAGTGTATGTGAGGGTCTGTGACTACCAGTGGAACAAGGCTGGGGTGTTATACAGTGTATGTGTAGGTCTGTGACTACCAGTGGAACAAGGCTGGGGTGTCAGTGTATGTGTGGTCTGTGACTACCAGTGGAACAAGGCTGGGGTGTTATACAGTGTATGTGTAGGTCTGTGACTACCAGTGGAACAAGGCTGGGGTGTCAGTGTATGTGTGGTCTGTGACTACCAGTGGAACAAGGCTGGGGTGTCAGACAGTGTATGTGTCATTCTGTGACTACTAGTGTGATAATGGAACAAGGCTGGGGTATACAACAAAGTATGTGAGGTTCTGTCATTATAAGTGGACAGAGGAACAAGGCTGAAATGTCGGTGTATATCTGTTTCTTGTGACTACCAGTGGTCAGTAGGACAAGGCTGGGATGTCAGTGTATATATATCTGGTTATATGACTACTAGTGGGACTGTATAACAAGGCTGGGCTGTCAAACTGAGTTTTCTGTGTTATTTACGAGCTAGCCAGTTAATATTTGATTTGAGAACCTGTTTGCTATTCACACTGTAGGTTGGTTTGAATTGGTGCAGATTTGTATTTCCAGTTTGTGTTTATCTACTTTTGCTGCAATCTTGAGAGACACAGTTAAGTTTGTTCTTTATAAGATTTTCCAGTTGTCTCATAATTTGGTTTTGTATTACAATTTCTAATTGCTTGCAAACCAAGCACACTTTATACACGGTTCCAGTGAAGGATTTCTTTTCCTATCTTGTGATCTCAGCTCTGCTAAAGAGCCTCCGGCGGTCCCGCGAACAGATTCCCCTGCAGTCAGCTGGAGCGTTAACGTCAGGGAAAGGGGAGGGGGGGGGACTTCAGTTCAGAATATCTCTAAAACCATAAAGATTTGAGAGATGGGACTGGGGGCCTTTAGTTTAATGTTTTAATGGCTACAAGATGGATTTTAGTAAATATTTTACCATACTATCCCTTTAACTCTTGATCCTGAGTCCCCGAGGAATATGATGGTTTTTCTTACATCGTGTCAGAAAGTAGATGTCTGTTAATCTGTGTTTCCTTAGTGGTTGTGCTTTAGATGGCTATATTCATTACCTTCCATAGTTATTTAAATTAGGGTAACCATGTCTGACCATTGGTATAGGTGCAAGATGAATGAGTATTCTGTATATGATAATACCTTTTTACTGGACTAACACTTCATTTTCAGGACTAGCTTTCAAGAGCACCAATCAAGTACTATCATCAAAATGAAAATTCCTGGTTAGATGAGAGAGGCAATTCATGGGTTAAGAAAACACAGGCAGATAAAATACAGATCACCCCAGTGTAAAACCCCTTGGCCAGTGTGAAAGGCATGTGGAGAAGGGGGTAGATAGCAGGCAAAGAGAGGGAGAGAGAGGTGATTCCATTACACACAAATATATAAATGTTAAATAAAGAAAATCAAAGGAGAAAAATAGGTCATTAGGATCTAGAAAAAAATGTTATATGAAGTTATGACAATGAGTTGGAGGTCTCTCTAGCAACCAAGGTGTGTGTGTGTGTGTGTGTGTGTGTTTGTGGTTCTCAACAAGGGTGTCATGGTACTTTGGGACAACACGAACATCCACTTACAGTCCCCCACATTTTCTAAACCACCGTTATAGACTATGGATATTCTCTGTGTCCGCAAACAGTGGAGGGGACTGTGGATGGGACCATGTATAGTTTTGGGTGTGAGTGTAGTCATGGGCGGGGCTAAGTGCTCCTAAGTTGCCCTGCCCTGGAGCACCTGAGATGTAAGGGCTCGATCCAAATGTTGGCGTCGCCAGAAAAAACTGGCGACGCTGGTTTTAACGTCAACTGAGCAATGCAAATGTTCCACTAGTAACAAGCGACACCAGTTCTGAAACACACGTCGCCCGTTGCCAGAACAGCAAGATCTCACCCATAGAGGATAATGTACAAGCAACGCCAAAAGCCATTCAAATGTTGGAGTTAGGGCTAACGCGCGTTAAATTGCAACATTTCTCTCCAGAAATCTAACGCCTATTTTTTTTTGGAGAACAGCACACAAGTCAGAGTGCGCATTGTACAAAGCATTGTGAGAAGGGACGAATTGCACAAGGCGACGCCAGGCAGCCGGGCACAATGCCATCGCGAGAGGAGAAGTATCGGAGGAAGCGGGCAGCAAATACAAGCCTACCACCCGCTTCCTCCGATGTCTCTGTCCCCTCCTCCCGCTTCCTCCAATAGCCCTGTAGTCCCCAGGTTTAGACTGTATTATGCTGCGGGCTTCACAGCCACCCGCAGCAATGGAAGTGTTTATGAATGGAGATGAGGGAAGCGCTGCAGTCACAGTGCAGCCTGCTCCCTCAGTTGTATTTTAACCATCTGAGTGCCAGAGTGGTATGCAACGCATTGCTTTGCAATGCGTTGCGTACCACTCTGCCACTCAAAGGGTTAACTTAGATCTCATACATTTATAATGTTCTAGCTCCTTTGTCCCATTGCTATTAGTACTTTTGCTCCACTCTCCGTTTGAAGGAGAGTGGAGCAAAAGTACTAATAGCAATGGGACACAGGAGGTAGGGGGTTAAAAATGAATGAGATCTAATTTAAACTATTGTCTAATAATAGTATTTTAATAAAAAAAAGTTTAAAACACACACACACACACACACATATTTACAGGCAAGGTATGTAGTTCATACCTTGCCTATTAACCCTTTGGGTACCAGAGGGGTAGGAAACATGCTAAGCAATGCTTTCCTACCTCTCTGGTACTCAAAGGGTTAATTGTGGAATAAAAGACAGATTTGTCCACTACATGGAAGTCCATGAGGTGGATGTGGTTAGTATGTCACATATATGCAATATATGTGACATACTAAGGGAGGGATGTGGAAGGGGGCATTGTGTAGTGCTTGGTGTACTAGTTTTATTGATTGTAACCCTTTGAATGCCACAGGGGTGAGCAGTGCACATCCCTATGCCATTCAAAGCTGTCCATGGTGCTGAAAGCCTTCTCTGTGTTCCCCTAGTGGCTGGGTAGGGAAAAGCACAGAGAAAGCTGTTAATTGTCGACGTGGGTTTTTGATTTTCTGACTGAACTTGATACTTTGCAGTGCTGTGATTGGCTGTGGTGCTATGTAACATTTTTATCGTGTGTTTTTAGGTAAGATTTTCTATGCGACGCAGGTTTAAGGTTAACGTGTATTTTGTTGGTTATCGCTCTTTAGCCTTTCTGGGTAAGGAAGATTTGAATCTCACGTTACCTGGTCTTGCTTAACGAGCGAAGGCAGTTTTTTTCTTCACGTTGGTTTTAACGCCAACATTTGGATCGAGCCCTAAATCAGGTTCTGTCACTAAGTCTGATGAGAACAAGTGGATCAGTTCTAGGGTAAATTAACTGCACCATGGGGGGGGTGCAAAGTTACCAGTGTCCACATTCCCATTTATTTATGCTAGCGAGATCTCCAAGCACAATACTGATAAAACACAGTAACATAGTAGATAAGGCTGAAAAAAGACATGCGTCCATCAAGTCCAGCCCATGCCAAAAACACCCCTGTTGATGCAGAGGAAGGCAACAAAAAAGCCCTCTGGAGCAATCTCCAATGTAGGTGTGTGTGTGTGTGTGTGTATGTGTGTGTGTCAAATAGTTCCCCGGCTCAATATCCTATCTGCTTTGAAGCCATCTGTCATAACTGTCAATATTGTTCTGTGCTAGATAGGCATCCATTGCTTTTTTGAAAGCAGTTACATTATCTGCAAGCACAACATCCCGAGGCAAAGAATTCCATAGCCTTACCGCCCTTACTGTAAAGAATCCCTGCCTGTGTTTTAGTCGAAAGCGCCTTTCCTCAAGTCTTAATGGATGACCTCTTGTTCTTAGCTCTGCTCTTTGCATAAATAATTCATTGGATAGTTCTTTGTACTGACCTTGAATGTATTTGTAAATAGTAATCATATCACCCCTTAGACGTCTCTTCTCTAATGTAAACAAACCCTTTTTGACTAGTCTCCCTTTATAACTCAGATCCTCCAATCCCTTTATCAGTTTTGATACAATGTATCGTTCTACTAGGCAGTATTGATACAATAATAGGACAAAGAAGAGAGATCCAGACATATTCCTGTCTATTCGCTCACTTCCCTGGAAGGAGAATATACTAATGGGCAGGGGCCTGGGTACGGAGGTGACACAAAGCTATGGTCTTTCTTAAACATGTTGAAGAGAGTTACATGTCTCAGACCAAAAGAAGTGCCCACTTGTGCCCCGGGGGGGATTTACTGAAACAATCTTATGCTAAAAATGGGTCTGGGACTGGGTTACAAGTGATGTGTCAGACTAACACCATTTATTTATCGCTTTACCCTAAAATGATTGCCTAAAATCTGTTTGCACCAAATGGAGACCAGTGAGAAGCAACTGGGCTTTTTGTACGTTTGCCGTTAGATAACGCTGTGTACTGACGAGGCTCTGGAGTTGGTGTGACCTTCACTGTGTCTCCCTGCACTTTCTACTGTGGAGGCTTCTGGGGCTTGTTCACATTAACCCTTTAAGGACCATGTGACATGCTATGACAGTCATGTGGTTTATACACTTAAATACTGGTATACGTCATAGCACGTCATGTACCTGTTTCTTACAGCTCTCCTGCAGCAGTTCCAATTAATCTTCATAGTATTTGGGCCATGGAGAGTGTTATTTCATTACTGTCAGAGTTGTAGTACAAGAGTAATTGAATGATAAAGTATCCCCCTCCCTCCCCTTTTACCTAGTGTAACACTGCTCACCTCAGATGTGGAATCTGGTCTATAGACTATAGAGTCTATAGACCAGCAAGGGACAATCTTCTTACTGCGAAAACACTGCCCCTCTTGACAAGCTTTTCAGGTTTTTTCCTTATCTTAATTGAAGATTGTCCCTCTCTGCAGTCTACCTGGGCACCTCCCTTCTGATCTGGCTGAGCAGTGTTACATCAGTAAAAGGGGCGGGAGGGGGATACTTTGTCATTGAATTACTCTTGAACTACAACTCTGACAGAATTGAAATAACACTCTCCAAAGTCCAAATACTATGAAACTTAATTGGAGCTGATTTTATTATGAGATATTACTATCACTTTAAAGAAATGATGCGCTCTCATACATAACAGAAGTGCCTCGAACGGTGACATCTTAGGGCAGAAAATAAGCAGCTAATTCTATAGTCACCCTGGACATGTAACAAGGCTGGGGGGGGCATAAGGTTAAAAAAATGTTAAATATGTTCCCTTCTTTCTGCTTGGTCTGTAAATGGGGGTGTTACAGACCTTGACTTTTACAAAAACTACATTTTTCTAACACATTGGGCAACCCCTTTGCACTCTATGGGTGAAACATATTCCTCTCTGCCTGGATGGTCCACAGATAGATTGTGACTTATCACAACACAGAGGAACATTTCATACGTTTTTAGCAGGTGGATAACATTTTCCTTTCATCTTGTATCAATAACATTTGTAAAAATTGCAAGTTGTTTTTATGGGAAAGGGCATGTTATTGTAACAAACACAATATATAGAGTAATAACAACAAGTAACAAAATGGATGCTTTTTAAATTATACCTCTAGACACTTTTTATTGGACTAAGTACCTCTTCTCTTCCCTACTGGCCCCCAGATGTTTGTTTTCAAAATACCTTCCAAGTGACCCTCTTTAGGAGATATCAGGGGTTATACCTCCAGTGTCTCCTTCTGTCTGTACCTCCCACGTGTCCCTCTTTAGGTGATAGTAGGGGTCAGTACCTCCCAAGTGTCCCTCTTTAGGAGATATTAGGGGTCTGTACCTCCCAAGTATCCCTCTTTAGGTGATAGTAGGGGTCAGTACCTCACAAGTGTCCCTCTTTAGGAGATATTAGAGGTCTGTACCTCCCAAGTGTCCCTGTTTAGGTGATATTAGGGGTCTGTACCTCCCAAGTGTCCCTCTTTAGGTGATATTAGGGGTCAGTACCTCCCAAGTGTCCCTCTTTAGGAGATAGTAGGGGTCAGTACCTCCCACGTGTCCCTCTTTAGGTGATATTAGGGGTCAGTACCTCCCAAGTGTCCCTCTTTAGGTGATATTAGGGGTCTGTACCTCCCAAGTGTCCCTCTTTAGGAGATATTAGGGATCAGTACCTCCCAAGTGTCCCTCTTTAGGTGATATTAGTGGTCAGTACCTCCCAAGTGTCCCATTCTATGTACAGACATATAAAAGGGTGTCAGGCTCTCACAACAGCCATTCTGTGTACAGACATGTAAAAGGGTGTCAGGGTGTCACAGGATGCCATTCTGTGTACAGATATATAAAAGTGTGTCAGGTTTCCACAGTAGCCATTCTGTGTACAGACATATAAAAAGGTGTCAGGCTCTCACAGAAGCCATTCTGTGTACAGACATATACAAAGGTGTCAGGGTGTCACGGCAGCCATTCTGTGTACAGACATATAAAAGGCTGTCAGGGTGTCAAAGCAGCCATTCTGTGTACAAACATATAAAAGGGTGTCAGGGTGTCACAGCAGCCATTCTGTGTACAGACATATAAAGGGTGACAGGATCTCACAGCATGCCATTCTGTGTACAGACATATAAAATGGTGTCAGGGTGTCACAGCAGCCATTCTGTGTACAGACATATAAAAGGGTGTCAGGCTCACACAGCAGCCATTCTGTGTACAGACATATAAAAGGGTGTCAGGGTCTCACATCAGCCATTCTGTGTACAGACATATAAAAGGCTGTCAGGGTGCCACAGCAGCCATTCTGTGTACCGACATATACAAGGGTGTCAGGGTGTCACAGCATCTATTCTGTGTTTGTGAAAGGAGAGAGCAGCATGTTTTTGAGATAGAGGAGATAGGCAAATAAAGGGGGAATTGAAGCTTAGTTTAGGGAGTCATTTAGGTAGGACATTTGTTCTCTGTAGTATGGGAGTCTGGGGGCACAATGGGGGAGAAGAAGGGAGGAAGGAGGTTGATACAAAATACCCCAAAATTTGTTGTGGCTGATTTTCAATATACAGGCAGCTGGGGTCCAAATTGCTTTTTGACTTTACTTCTATTGTCTGTCTGCCGGGGAAGTCTGGAGAAAGAAGTTGTTGATTTTGTTTTTTAGTTATATATATTTTATTTGGGACTAACTGTGAAAAGATAGGGTGGACAACATAAAAAAAGAAATTAATTAAAAACATAAATAATTAAACAAATAAATATGTTTGACAGCTGACTGGGAGATCTGTGACTGAGGCAGACGTGATAGACAGCAGACGACATTGAGAATTGTATTATGCACAATAAGTTTAGTTTAATTACTATGATTTTGAGGCCTAATATTATCTGGATTTTTATGAATTATACCCTTCATTATGCCCTTGATAAATTACATTAAACATGTTAGGGGTGCCCCGAAAGTTCCACATTGCGTGTTCGGGGTGCCTTGAGAAAAAAAAAAGGTTGAGAACCACTGCTCCAAGATATCAGGTTTTGAATTGAAGCCGGTGACATTAGTTATGTACAGGTTGTGGTACAGCTCTGTCCTACAGTCTGTCAGTCTTTGTCTGATCCCCTTCCCAAAAATTGCCTACTTCCCTCCTTCTCCGATGACGGAGGATTCTGGCAGGAGACCTGACGCGTGCGCTCTCCTAATGCGCATCCAGGTCATTGTACAGGACAGACTGAGTGCGTTTGTGCGCTTATTCCTTTATAACAAGTGCCAGTCCTCTTACTGAACTAAATATAGCAGCAGAGGAGAGTGGACTGAGCTTTCCTTGGTATTTATTGGCCAGTTATAATTGTCTAGATTAAGTGACCACCCCAAACACCTCCCAAACCAACATATACTGTGACCTGGATACCCTAAGATACCCACCCCCCAAACCTACACATACTGTGACCTGGATACCCTAACCTACCCACTCCCCAAACCTACACATACTGTGACCTGGATACCCTAACCCACCCACCCCCCAGACCTACACATACTGTGACCTGGATACCCTAAACCACCCACCCCCCAAACCTACAGATACTGTGACCTGGATACCCTAACCTACCCACCCCCCAAACCTACAGATACTGTGACCTGGATACCCTAACCTACCCACTCCCCAAACCTACAGATACTGTGACCTGGATACCCTAACCTACCCACCCCCCAAACCTACAGATACTGTGACCTGGATACCCTAACCTACCCACCCCCCAAACCTACAGATACTGTGACCTGGATACCCTAACCTACCCACCCCCCAAACCTACAGATACCCAAACCTACACATACTGTGACCTGGACATCCTAACCCACCCACCCCCCAAACCTACAGATACTGTGACCTGGATACAGTTATGACACTTTGCCCTAACCTAAGCGCCCTAACCTAATGGGCAGACTGTGCAACATTTTAAAGGGGACATTTTTAATGTGTCATTTTGATGGGCCCAACATTATGAACCATTGGAGACCTTCCTAGTATTCAGCATATTAAAAGCTCCATTTAAAGCAATAGGAATTGTAATGTGTCTCTTATGGTGCAGTTGTTTGTCCCAGAATTGATTTTTAGTACATCAGCCTCAGGGTATTCTGTCTGGTGCAGGGGGTACTTCCATGGGCACACTGGCATCTCTCTAACTGTCCTTCTCTCCTCTCCAGAATGATCGTCATAATAATCATCCTGCTGGCACTGATAGCGCTGATCATCGGACTCGGAGTGTCAGGTACATGGGGGGGGGGGGTGAGATATTGAGGTCCGCATTAACCCTGTGTCGCCAAAGGAAAAAATGTACGAAAAACAAAATGCATTAAAAAAAACTGTGTGAAATGAATGTCATAAAAATCAGCAAAATTGCATATTGCAAAGCATTGGAGTATGATAAAATAGAGCAAAGAATACTATTATAGGGCAAAACAACATGGTTGAAACCCAAAAGAAATACAATTAAATGAATAATAAAGTCCTGCAATGTGCTGGCATCCCTATAGGAATTAATGCAGTTACAAATCGCTACCTGTGTTCATTATGCGGATTAGTTTCTTTTGGTGATATTTACACTTTCCCTTACATTTTGCTGAATTTTATGATATTATTCATTTCACACACTTTTTTAACAAATTTAGTTCAAATTTCAACAATGACTCAGTTAATAGGCATTATGGATTAATAGGCAAGGTATGCGGCTGCATACCTTGCCGGTATATGTGTTTGTCATGTTATTAATAGTGTTGAGCGAGCATGCTCGGCCGATGCTCGGATCGGCTCGAGCATCGCTCTGCTAGGCACATGGCGGTACTCGTGCAGGGAGGCTCTGACATCAGTGTAATGCCAGCAGCCATGTTGGCTGCTGGCATTACACTGATTGGCTGGCCAGAACCCGTGGTCGGGTGCTGTATAGCACCTGACCAGCGAGTTCGGCTCAGTCTTAGCCAGGGAGAGATGAGGATAGGAAGGGAAAGTCAGTGTAGGGAGAAAGAAAGCAAATTTGTGAAAAAAAAAGAACCAAAAGTCCTTTTTAGGACTACTGTGTGTGGGGGCAGCAGTTTATTTTGTGTGGGGGGAAAAAAACAAACAAAAAAAAATTTCATATATTCTGTTTAGTGTGCAAAGTTGCAGATTAGAGCACATTCTGTTTAGTGTGCAAAGTTGCAGATTAGAGCACATTCTGTTTAGTGTGCAAAGTTGCAGATTAGAGCACATTCTGTTAAGTCTTCAAACTCAAATATCAAAGTCACATATTCCATTCAGTGTGCTTCGCCGCAGTTTAGCAGCCTATTCTGTGTACTCTGCACAGTTGCAGAATAGGAAGAAATACTGTTAAGTCTTCAAACTCAAATATCAAAGTCACATATTCCATTCAGTGTGCGTCACCGCAGTTTAGCAGCATATTCTGTGTACTGTGCACAGTTGCAGAATAGGAAGAAATACTGTTAAGTCTTCAAACTAAAATATCAAAGTCACATATTCCATTCAGTGTGCGTCACCGCAGTTTAGCAGCATATTCTGTGTACTCTGCACAGTTGCAGAATAGGAAGAAATACTGTTAAGTCTTCAAACTAAAATATCAAAGTCACATATTCCATTCAGTGTGCGTCACCGCAGTTTAGCAGCATATTCTGTGTACTCTGCACAGTTGCAGAATAGGAAGAAATACTGTTAAGTCTTCAAACTAAAATATCAAAGTCACATATTCCATTCAGTGTGCTTCGCCGCAGTTTAGCAGCCTATTCTGTGTACTCTGCACAGTTGCAGAATAGGAAGAAATACTGTTAAGTCTTCAAACTAAAATATCAAAGTCACATATTCCATTCAGTGTGCGTCACTGCAGTTTAGCAGCCTATTCTGTGTACTGTGCACAGTTGCAGAATAGGAAGAAATACTGTTAAGTCTTCAAACTAAAATATCAAAGTCACATATTCCATTCAGTGTGCGTCACCGCAGTTTAGCAGCCTATTCTGTGTACTGTGCACAGTTGCAGAATAGGAAGAAATACTGTTAAGTCTTCAAACTAAAATATCAAAGTCACATATTCCATTCAGTGTGCGTCACCGCAGTTTAGCAGCCTATTCTGTGTACTCTGCACAGTTGCAGAATAGGAAGAAATACTGTTAAGTCTTCAAACTAAAATATCAAAGTCACATATTCCATTCAGTGTGCTTCGCCGCAGTTTAGCAGCCTATTCTGTGTACTGTGCACAGTTGCAGAATAGGAAGAAATACTGTTAAGTCTTCAAACTAAAATATCAAAGTCACATATTCCATTCAGTGTGCGTCACTGCAGTTTAGCAGCCTATTCTGTGTACTCTGCACAGTTGCAGAATAGGAAGAAATACTGTTAAGTCTTCAAACTAAAATATCAAAGTCACATATTCCATTCAGTGTGCGTCACCGCAGTTTAGCAGCCTATTCTGTGTACTGTGCACAGTTGCAGAATAGGAAGAAATACTGTTAAGTCTTCAAACTAAAATATCAAAGTCACATATTCCGTGTAAGATGAAGAAGGCGGGTAAAAAGGGACGGGGAAGTAGACGTGATCCTGATAGTTCAGGGCGCGGGTCAGGACGCGGAGAAACTGTGCCTGGTGCCAGAGCACAAGAAAGAAAGACATCCACCATACCTAGCTTCATGTCTCATTTTACAGGGTGTCGCAGGACATCACTCTCGAGGTCCGACCACTGTGAACAGGTGGTCGGTTGGATGTCAGCTGATACTGCTTCCAGTCGGTTAAGCACCACCCTGTCTTCCACCAAGTCCACTCTCAGTAGCCAAGAGTCTGGTCAACATAATCCTCACTCTGATCATCCTTCCTCCCACCATAGACGGTCTGGTCAAAGAAGTGATCCCACACTGGGATATAGTGAGGAGCTCGTCTCATCACCAATCCTTCATTTGACCCTCTCTCCAAGCACGCTTGCAGAGGAACATGACATCTTATGCCCTGATTCACAACCTCTAGAGGGTACCCAATCACAAGAAGATGACACATGTGAACGGCATTTAAGGTCAAAGGAAGTAGTGGATGATGATGATGAGACACAGTTGCCATTAAATCAACCACTATTACTGTCTCAAGACCTTGTTGAGGAGGATGTTATACAGTTGTCAATGACTGAGTATGTGGTGGGATCAAGACATGAGGAGGATGATCAGAGTGAGGAAGTGGAGGAGGACTTGGTGGACGATGAGGTGACTGACCCCACCTGGGAAGGTGTAGAGCCGAGCGATGACAGCAGTCCTGAGGGTGAGCCATCTGCAGCACCGCAACAGGCTGGAAGAGGCAGTGGTGTGGCTACAGAAAGAAGGCGGACCGCACCAAACCGGCCCGCAA
This sequence comes from Rhinophrynus dorsalis, assembly GCA_037306005.1. Lineage (NCBI taxonomy): Eukaryota > Metazoa > Chordata > Amphibia > Anura > Rhinophrynidae > Rhinophrynus > Rhinophrynus dorsalis. The sequence goes on from CM074719.1 coordinate 3,246,831, forward strand.
ATGTTCCACGGAGCACCCCCTTGCGTAAATCTCCCTTGCCAAGGGGTAGGTGTTCCGCGGTATGGCGTTTTTTTAAGGAAAGTGCGGACGACAAAAGAATTGTAGTTTGCAACCTGTGCCACACCAGAATGAGCCGAGGCATGAACACTAGAAACCTCACCACCACCAGCATGATCCGACACATGGCATCCAAGCACCGTAATAAGTGGGAGGAACGCCTGGATCGCCCATCTGTGTCTGCAGGCCACACCACTGCCTCCTCTTCCCCTGTTTTCGGTGCCGGCCAATCGCCTGTCGAAGGCGCAGGCCCGCATACCTCCCGCCCTGCACCTGTACCATCTGAAGCACCATCAGCGACCACATCCACTTCCTTGTCCCAGCACAGCGTCCAAATGTCGTTACCCCAGGCATTTGAGCGCAAGCGAAAATACCCAGCCACCCACCCACAGGCCATAGCACTAACCTCACACCTTTCCAAATTACTGGCCATCGAAATGCTGCCATTTAGGCTTGTGGACACTGAGTCCTTCCGCAGCCTGATGGCAGCAGCTGTCCCTCGGTACGTGGTCCCCAGCCGCCACTACTTTTCCCGGTGTGCCATCCCCGCATTACACCACCATGTGTCCCGTAACATCACCCGTGCCCTGACCAACGCAGTTACTGGTTAGGTCCACTTAACGACTGACACATGGACAAGTGCTTGTGGCCAGGGACGCTACATTTCCCTGACGGCACACTGGGTGAATGTCGTGGAGGCTGGGAGCGACTCGGACCCTGGGATGGCACGGGTGCTACCCACGCCGAGGATTGCGGGCCCTACCTCCATCAGGGTTTCCGCCAGCACCTACGTTATTGGCTCCTCCTCCTCCGTTTCCACCTCCGAATTCTCTACACGCAGCGCCACTCCCTCATCAGCTAGTAGCTGGAAGCAGTGTAGCACTGCAGTGGGGAAGCGTCAACAGGCCGTGCTGAAGCTGATCTGCCTTGGGGACAAACAGCACACGGCCTCAGAGCTGTTGCAGGGGATTAGTCACCAGACCGAGCAGTGGCTCTCGCCACTCAACCTGCAACCAGGCATGGTTGTGTGTGATAATGGGCGTAACTTGGTGGCGGCTTTGGAGCTCGGCAAGCTCACACACGTACCATGCCTAGCGCATGTATTTAATTTAGTGGTTCAGCGATTTCTAAAAACCTACCCCAATGTGCATGATCTCTTGACCAAGGTGCGCCGCGTGTGTGCACATTTCCGTAAGTCATCTACAGCTTCGGCCGGCCTGTTGAAGCTGCAGCAGCGCTTACAATTGCCAGCTCACCGGCTGCTGTGTGATGTGAGCACGCGCTGGAACTCCACCTTCCACATGTTGGCCCGGCTTTGTGAGCAGCAGAGGGCAGTAGTGGAGTACCAGCTGTTACACGGTCGTCGCCTCTCCGTTCAACTTCCTGTAATCAGAAGTGAGGAGTGGGAATGGATGTCAGACCTCTGTGAGGTTTTACGCAATTTTGAGGAATCGACATAGATGGTGAGCGGCGATAACGCTATTATCAGTGTAACCATCCCACTTCTGTGTCTACTGAAACGCTCGCTGCTCACAATTAAAACTGACGCTTTGCATGTGGAAGAGGTGGAAATGCGGGAGGAAGAGCTTACACAAGGTGATAGCCAGAGCACCCTCACTTCGTCTTCTCAGCGACAATTGGAGGAGGCGGAGGAGGAGGAGGAGGAGGAGGAAGACACGGTTGCCTCCGCTACAGAGGGTAGCCATGGAACTTTAGTTCCATCTCTTCAGCGTGGGTGGGCAGAAGAGGAGGGAGAGGATGAGGAGATTGAGAGTCATCCTCCTGGTGAGGACAGCGAAATCTTGACTGTTGGTACTCTGGCACACATGGCTGACTTTATGTTAGGCTGCCTTTCCCGTGACCCACGCGTTATACGCATTTTAGACAACACGGATTACTGGGTGTTCACCCTTCTGGACCCCCGCTACAAAGAGAATTTCTCATCTCTCATTCCTCCGGTGGAGAGGACAAGCAAAATGGTGCAATACCAGAAGGTTCTTGTTGAAAAATTGCTCCAAAATTTTCCATCTGACAACGCTGGCGGCAGAGTACGTGCTACCTTGGCCAACCGAGAAGGGGAGAAAAGGGGAGCACACAGCAGTTCCGAGAAAGGCAGGGCAACACTCTCCAAGGCGTGGGACACCTTCATGACACCCCGCCAGCACCCTCACCCTGATGCGCAGCCTAGTGTCACAAGGAGGGAAAAGTTTTGGAAGATGGTGAAGGAGTACGTAGCAGACCGTGTCAGCGTCCTCAATGATCCCTCTGTGCCTTACAACTACTGGGTGTCCAAGCTGGACACGTGGTATGAACTGGCACTCTACGCCTTGGAGGTGCTGGCCTGCCCTGCCGCCAGCGTTCTGTCTGAGCGGGTATTTAGTGCTGCTGGTGGCATCATAACAGATAAGCGTATCCGCCTTTCCACCGAAAATGCTGATAGGTTAACACTTATAAAAATGAACAAGGCCTGGATTTCCCCTGACTTCTCCACTCCACTGGAGGAAAGCCCCGGGGGAACATAAAGTCACTTTATATATGTTATTTACAATGATGGGAATACTCTGTATTCCCATTCACCCCTTCCACCCAAAAAACGGGTATATGGTTGACTCTTAATCTTCTCATCCTCCTCCTCCTCTTCCATATGCCCTGGGATATAATTTTTATATAGGGCCAGCTCACCAGCGGGCCCGGTGATATAATTTTTATATAGGGCCAGCTCACCAGCGGGCCCTGTTTGACAATTTTTATATAGGTCAGCTCACCAGCGGGCCTTCTCATATAATGTTTTATTGGGTCAGCTCTCTAGCGGGCCCTCTCATATAATGTTTTATAGCGTCAGCTCACTAGCGGGCCTTCGCATATAATGTTTAGGATGGTCAGCTCCGCAGCAGACCCTCACCCATAATGTTTTAGATGGTCAGCTCAGCGCACGTTTCCCTCTTAATCATGGCCCCAGTTCAGAAAAATCGAGGAAATTTTTGGGAGAATTTGTCTTTGCGCACGTTTCCCTCTTAATCATGGCCTCAGTTCAGAAAAATCTAGGAAATTTTTGGGAGAATTTGCTTCTGCGCACGTTTCCCTCTTAATCATGGCCTCACTTCAGAAAAACCGATGAAATTTTTTGCAGAATTTGCAGATGATATACAAGTAAATATACAGCAAATACTGTTTGGTAACAATTTTTCGCCTAAAGTCGTTTTTATTTTCCTTTTTGTGTGTTTTACGGTCAGTCTGTAAAAATGGCGTACTACGGGCGAAAGATCGTTCCCAGCAGCGATGTTGGAGTCCAAGATGCATCCAGACATCCTCCCTATGCTGTCCCTGAACCATTTCTGTGGTGTTTCCATCCTTTTCTGCCCTTTTCCTATGGACCAGGCACCCTCCCCTCATCAGAGCAGGGGGTGCCTGGTGTAATGCTCGAGTCCTCCCATTGACTTCAATGGGGCTCGGGTGCTCGGCCGAGCACTCGAGCCTCCGGGGGCGCTCGGTCAGAGCACCCGAACACCCGAGCATTGGGGTGCTCGCGTGATCAACATTTCAGTTGTATACAAAGCCTTTCTCTGGATAGAGAATGAACCAAATACAGCCCGCAGTCAGCTACAAATTTTATGAATGAATATTTGGCTAATAATGCACAGGCCGATGTGAGTACTGCCATCTATAGGACATTTGTTGTAAGTGCTGCACGTAATTGCTAGGGCAGTCAATTCGGAAGTAATTAATCACTGCCGTAACATTGTTAAAGGGATAGTAATACTTGAAAATAATTTTATTTTATATTGTAACCCTTAAAAAAACATTAAAAATGATATGGGTCTTATCTCCCAAACCTTTATGGTTTGGGAGATATTAGCAAGTAAAGTTAATAATAAAAAAAAAAAGTTTTTTTCATGGCTGTTTTAGCCAAGTCTGCCATCTAGTAGACAGATTTGGAATCCGGTCCGCAGATCAGCCAGCAGCTCTTTAGCAGTGCCGAGATCACTATCTTTAACCCCTTCAGTGCCAGAGGCTCGGGCCATTTTCTGAACCCTGCAGGCCAGACACTTTTTCAACATTTTTGCTATCCTTCCGTTTAGGCTTGATTTCCTCTGGGGATTTTTAGTTACATATGGAAAACTATATATTGTTTTTTTCAGAACGAATTGAGCTTTCTTGTGATACCTTATATGAAGAGAATTTTACATCGTGCAAAAAGCTATGATGTCATAATGACAAAAAAAAGTGAAAATTTACTCATTTTGCTAAAATCACATACTATGTATCAAAAATATTTACCTTGATTGAAAAAGTTTCAATTATTTGAAAAAGCCTCGAGTCCCCTGAGTAAAAAAATACCAAATTTGTATAGTTTTACCTACGTCCATGGCTAGCGTAGAGCCCTAATCACCAGCAGCGCAAAATGACATTTTCAACTTTATAAACTAATATGCGCATTCTAGGGTTTTTGTGGTAAAACTACCCTAAAACAGTGGAATAACTATATAAAACTATATATTTCGGAAAAGTAGACAACCTGCCGCATCTAATGAGGGGTAACTTGCCTTCTTACCCCAAGCCTGGTGTGCACAAATGCCTCCAGAAGATGGCGCTAATGAAAAAAAAGGCATTTTCTTACATTTCTGCCCCTTCAAATGTACTGAAATTTGTGAAAACCATGGCATTTCCAACTGTATTCATTAGCTAGTGCTCTTAGGAGAAAAATGACACCCCATTGGTATGAGTTTAACTACCTCAGGGGGCGTTAGAAGTGCAAAATGACACCTACTACAACCTCAAATTTTTCTAACATTTTCTCAAACATTACTTGTCAGTACACAAATGGTTATAACAACTACAGAAGTGAAGAAAGGGTACACAAACCATACCATTTTGAAAAGAAGACACCCTGCCGCATCTAATGATGGGTGACTTGCCTTGTTACCCCAAGCCTGGAGTGCACAAATGCCTCCAGAAGGTGGCACTAATGAAAAAAAAAGGCATTTTCTTACATTTCTGCCCCTTCAAATGTACTGAAATATGTGCAAACCATGGTATTTCCAACTGTATTCATTAGCTAGTGCTCTTAGGAGAAAAATGACACCCCATTGGTATGAGTTTAACTACCTCAGGGGGCGTTAGAAGTGCAAAATGACACCTACTACAACCTCAAATTTTTCTAACATTTTCTCAAACATTACTTGTCTGTACACAAATGGTTATAACAACTACAGAAGTGAAGAAAGGGTACACAAACCATACCATTTTGAAAAGAAGACACCCTGCCGCATCTAATGATGGGTGACTTGCCTTGTTACCCCAAGCCTGGAGTGCACAAATGCCTCCAGAAGGTGGCACTAATGAAAAAAAAAGGCATTTTCTTACATTTCTGCCCCTTCAAATGTACTGAAATATGTGCAAACCATGGTATTTCCAACTGTATTCATTAGCTAGTGCTCTTAGGAGAAAAATGACACCCCATTGGTATGAGTTTAACTACCTCAGGGGGCGTTAGAAGTGCAAAATGACACCTACTACAACCTCAAATTTTTCTAACATTTTCTCAAACATTGCTTGTCAGTACACAAATGGTTATAACAACTACAGAAGTGAAGAAAGGGTACACAAACCATACCATTTTGAAAAGAAGACACCCTGCCGCATCTAATGATGGGTGACTTGCCTTGTTACCCCAAGCCTGGAGTGCACAAATGCCTCCAGAAGGTGGCACTAATGAAAAAAAAAAGGCATTTTCTTACATTTCTGCCCCTTCAAATGTACTGAAATATGTGCAAACCATGGTATTTCCAACTGTATTCATTAGCTAGTGCTCTTAGGAGAAAAATGACACCCCATTGGTATGAGTTTAACTACCTCAGGGGGCGTTAGAAGTGCAAAATGACACCTACTACAACCTCAAATTTTTCTAACATTTTCTCAAACATTACTTGTCTGTACACAAATGGTTATAACAACTACAGAAGTGAAGAAAGGGTACACAAACCATACCATTTTGAAAAGAAGACACCCTGCCGCATCTAATGATGGGTGACTTGCCTTGTTACCCCAAGCCTGGAGTGCACAAATGCCTCCAGAAGGTGGCACTAATGAAAAAAAAAGGCATTTTCTTACATTTCTGCCCCTTCAAATGTACTGAAATATGTGCAAACCATGGTATTTCCAACTGTATTCATTAGCTAGTGCTCTTAGGAGAAAAATGACACCCCATTGGTATGAGTTTAACTACCTCAGGGGGCGTTAGAAGTGCAAAATGACACCTACTACAACCTCAAATTTTTCTAACATTTTCTCAAACATTACTTGTCTGTACCCAAATGGTTATAACAACTACAGAAGTGAAGAAAGGGTACACAAACCATACCATTTTGAAAAGAAGACACCCTGCCGCATCTATTGATGGGTGACTTGCTTTGTTACCCCAAGCCTGGAGAGCACAAATGCCTCCAGAAGGTGGCGCTAATGAAAAAAAAAGGCATTTTCTTACATTTCTGCCCCTTCAAATGTACTGAAATTTGTGCAAACCATGGCATTTCCAACTGTATTCATTAGCTAGTGCTCTTAGGAGAAAAATGACACCCCACTGGAATGAGTCGACCTACCTTAGGGGTGCCAGAAGCACATCACTACACCTACCTGTTTGCTTCTTCGAAAATGGCGGCTTGTACTAAAATGTCCATAACTGTTAGAGACATGAAGGAAAGGTATAAAAGGTATACCATTTTGGAAAGTAGACATTCTCCCGCATCAATTGAGGGGTCACTTGCCTTTCTACCCCCTGGGCTGAAGTGCACAAATATTTCCAAAAGGTGGCGCTATGGGAATAAATACATGTTTTTTTACATTTCCACCACTTCAAAGATACTAAAATCTTTGAAAACCATAACATTTCCTGCTGTATTCAGTACCTGCTACCAACATGAGAAAAATGGTAGCCTATTTGTGTGGGTTAACATAGAATATGTGGGTGCTAGGAACACGTACGTAAACCTGACACTTTTGTTTTTGAAATTATCTGCTTGCACTAAAATGGTTATAACCATAATAGATATGCAGAAAAGGTAGAGAAACAATGCCATTTTGGAAAGAAAACATCCTTCCGCATCTAATGAGGGGTCACGTGCCTTCTTACCCAAAGGCTGGTATGCACAAATGCTTCCAGGAGGTGGCGCTAGTGAAAAAAAAAGGCATTTTCTTACATTTCTGCCCCTTCAAATGTATGGAACTTTGTAAAAACCATGGAATTTTCAACTGCATTCATTAGCTAGTGCTCTTAGGAGTCAAACGACACCCCATTGATATGAGTTGACCTACCTTAGGGGGTGCTAGAAGTAGAAAACTACACCTACTACAACCTCTGATGTTTCTAACATTTTCTCAAATGTGACTTGCCTGTACAAAAATGGCTATAACACATTCAGAATTGAAGAAAAGGTAGATAAACCATACCATTTTGGAAAGAAAACAACCTGCCGCATCTAATGAGGGGTCACTTGCCTTCTTACCCCAATACTGGTGTGCATAAATGTTTCCAGAAGGAGGCGATATAGGAAAAAAATTGCATTTTTTTACATTTCTGCCCCTTCAAATGTATGGAGCGCTGTGAAAACCATGGAATTTTCAACTGCATTTGTTTGCTAGTGCTCTTAGGAGTCAAATGACACCCCATTGGTATGAGTTGAACTACCTTAGGGGGTGCTAGAAGTAGAAAACTACACCTACTACAACCTCTGATGTTTCTAACATTTTCTCAAACCTGACTTGCCTGTACGAAAATGACTATAACACCTTCAGAATTGAAGAAAAGGTAGATAAACCATACCATTTTGGAAAGAAGACAACCTGCCGCATCTAATGAGGGGTCACTTGCCTTTTTACCCCTAAGTTAGTTGGCACAACTATTTCCAGAATGTGGTGCTACAGGAAAAAATAAAATTTTGTTTTACACATCAGTCACTTCAAAGATACTAAAATGGTTCAATGGCGTGGGATTTCCTAGGAGGACTTCTTGCCAGCCTAAGAAAAATGGTACCCCACTGCTGTGGGTTGACATACCAATTTACGCTACAGGAGCGTAGCTACCAGTGAAACAGAAATGGTAAAGCAAACAGTGTATGTGTGATTTTATGGCTAACAGATGAAAGAAGCTAGGGCGTCAGCCGGTGTACGTGCGGACCTGTGACTACAAGTGTAACAAAGTATGTGGGAGGGTGAGGGATTAGGCAGTGTGTGTGGGTATGAGCAGAGGAGCAAGGATGGTGGGGCAGTGTTTGATAGTGTGTATGGGAGATCTGTGACTACCAGTGTTGATAAAAAGTCCTGTGTGTGCCACAGGAAGGGGGTCGGCATTGAACTCCCCTCCTAGTGGCACACACAGGGTTAATTTGTGTTTTATTTTTTATTTTTTTTATTATATACCTCATTGAGGGGCATAAGGACCCCCTGATCCCTCCCCAATGAGGTCTTAGTAAAAAAATATATATATATGTCCACAAACAGGGGACCCGGAGAGTGCCACAGGGGTCTCCAGCGCATTGCAAAGCAATGCATTGGATCCTTGTGGCACTCAGAGGGTTAATTTTTTTTTAATCATTACTTGGTAATCAGAGCTTGTTGGGGGGCCATCAGGACCAATCATGATGGCCCCCCAACAATCTCTGATAACGAAGTAATGAGAAATGCCCTGTGTGTGCGCCGCAGAAGGGGGGCTGCATTGGCCCCCCTTGAGGCACACACAGGGTTAATTTTTTTTCTTTACTTTTTTTATTATGGACCTCATTGGTGGGTATCAGGACCCCTTTGATTCCCCCCAATGAGGTCTTAAAAAAAAAAAAAAAAAAAAGGAATCAAAATAAATGTCCCTGTGAGTGCCAAAGGGCTCTCCAGCGCATTGCAAAGCAATGCATTGGACCCTTCTGGCACTCAGAGGGTTAATTTTTTTTTTAATCATTACTTGGTAATCAGAGCTTGTTGGGGGGCCATCAGGACCAATCATGAAGGCCCCCCAACAATCTCTGATAACGAAGTAATGATAAATGCCCTGTGTGTGCGCCACAGAAGGTGGGCTGCATTGGCCCCCCTTGTGGCACACACAGGGTTAATTTTTTTTTCTTTACTTTTTTTTTTATTATGGACCTCATTGGTGGGTATCAGGACCCCTCTGATTCCCCCCAACGAGGTCTTAAAAAAAAAAAAAAAAAAAAAAGGAATCAAAATAAATGTCCCTGTGAGTGCCAAAGGGGTTTCCAGCGCATTGCAAAGCAATGCATTGGACCCTTCTGGCACTCAGAGGGTTAATTTTTTTTTTTATTATTACTTTGTAATCAGAGCTTGTTGGGGGGCCATCAGGACAAATCCTGATGGCCCCCCAACAATCTCTAGTAACAAAGTAATGATAGAAGCCCTGTGTGTGCCACAGGAGGGGGGGGTGCATTTGACCACCCCCTGTGGCACACACAGGGTTAAAAAAATTTATTTATTTATTTTTTTAATAATAGACCTCATTGAGGGGCATCAGGATCCCCCCTGATCTCCCCAATGAGGTCTTTAAAAAAATAAAAAAAAAAACCCAAAGAAAAGACCCTGTGAGTGCTACAAGGGTCTCCAGCACATTGCAAAGCAATGTGCTGGGGACCACTGCGGCACTCACAGGGTTACTATTGTTTTTTTTTTTTATTATTATTTTTTTTTAGCTATTCAGACCTCGTGGGGGACATCAGGACCCCTCCTGGTGTCCCCTAAGTAATTGATCTCCCAGCCGATAGGCTGGGAGACCAATTTGGCGACTGCAGGAGAGCAGAAGCTCTCCTGCCTTTCACTCCTACCACCGGTAGGAGTGAATGGGACCGGGGAAACTTCCCCAACGTCATCAGTGACATGTCACTGATGACGTTGGGAGGCTTCCCCCGGTCCCGCCCACTCCTACCCGGAAGTTCGGGTAGGAGACAAGGAAGAGGAGAAGCTGCGCCTCAGCTGCGCTTCTCCTCTTCTTTTATTGATCTCCCAGCGCGATCGGCTGGGAGATCAATAACAGGGGGGACATGAGGAGTGATCCTCATGTCCCCCCACAATTGCCCACATTTTTTTTTTTAAAAATGCGGCCACTGCATGCCGGTTATACCGGCTCATGCAGTGACCGCATTTTAGTGGGTACATTGTACGAGCTTGGCACAGCGGGTACAGCTGTCCAAACTCGTACAATGTACCCACTTGGCACTCAAAGGGTTAAAAAGAACTAATTCATTGGAACTGTGTACAGTGTGTGCCTGGCTTGCAAGCTCCCTTTGTAGACCATTCCAATGAAGAAATTATTTTTAAAGATCGTGATGTCGACACTTCTGGAGAGCCACTTGTTTGCTTGTCTCTGTGATGCATTTACTTTGCCCTAAATTTCACAGTTCCAGACAGAAATCTTTCTCAATAAATAAATGGATAAATAACTATACATCTCACATACAAGTGTATAAAGTAGGTGAACATGAAGAATGTTATTTATAACTCTGGATTATCTAGCATTTTGTGGCACTGAACGTTAAAGTGGACGTGTCATCTTGATTCCAGTTGGCATATTTGAAAAATGCATTAAACCTGTGAGTGCCAGACAGAGATCCATTGCAATGCAACGCAATGCTCTGGATACCTGTCTGGCACTCAAAGGGTTAAAAGCTGCCTATGTGTCATGTTAGCCAAAGACCAGCAGATGAAGGAGATATTCATATTAAATCATATGCTAATATATGCTAAAGCAGTAACCATTGTATATGCCAATGACATATTTTAATATGCTAATGACGCTTTTCACTGATCTTCCTATGCTACTGAACGTTTCACTGATCTTACGCTTTTCACTGATCTTCCTATGCTAATGACGCTTTTCACTGATCTTCCTATGCTACTGAATGTTTCACTGATGTTGTATATGCTACTCAAGCGCTGTGCGTGAGGCACCAGGAGATTTTCACTTTTACTTTCCTCACAAAAAGTGTGACTGTTCCCTATACTGCACACCCTCTGTTCTTTTCGGGTAACATGACACAGAGGCAGATATAAATTAAGTTTTCAAATGTGTAAAAAAAAAAAAAAAATCCAAGGTGATAGGTCCCCTTTAAATCCTTTACATTTTGTCCTTAAGATTTCCTAATAATGTATCATGTGATTCAGTCCCCCGCAGTGTCACACCTGGTACCGATCTCAGCGTTAAACTGGAACGATTCTGTATCAACCACAAGGGGACAAATGAACATTTCCAGTTAGAATAAGCTTTTAACCCCTTCAATACTAGTCAGGTCTCCAACGTATTGCCAAGATCTCTTAAATATTCAGGGAGTTCAAGTCCTCCTTTAAATGAATGACAGTGGCTGAATACCATCTCCTCCCCCCTGGTGCAGTTGGTCTGCTCCAGAATTGCACCTGTTCAGCTTGATGAATAAGGACATAAAGGTGCAATTCTGGAGCAGACCAACTGCACTATGTGGGGGAACTGCAAATTCTTATTAATTTAACCACCAAAAGGGTTAAATTGAGCTTTCAACCCCTCGAGAGGTGTCCAATGCATCTAGCACTCAAGGGGTTAAAATCTCATGTTAATCAATTGAAATTTTCAGTCTTTTTTATTTCCATACCCCCCCCCCCTCCGTGCTGTGGTTGGTTTGTTCCAGAACTGCTCCTCTGTATCATGATGAACACATCACTTATTCAGTCGTGTGAAAATGAAAGTGCACCCTCTTTCATTCTGTACATATCAGACATAATAACAATCATCTGCATGCCCGGGAACGCTCCGGATTTCACAGTGAATTGCCGGGACTCCGGGGCAGTGTGTGAATCTCCGTGTGGGAGGAGTTTCAGTAGAAACTCTGCCTACTTGTTCTCCATCCCGCCCGGTTCCTCCCACTCCTCGCCCTCTTACCCTCCTTCAACATATATGCTGCCCTTTTTTTGTCCCGCCCACTTTGTCACTAAACTCCACCCCTTTTATGACGCAAATCGCATCATTTCCCTCCCAGATCGGCGCTGGCAGGGCTACCCTCTGGGTAGCCTTGCCTGTCAATGTCCCAGGTATGATCATCTGTTCCTTATCAGGTCTAAACATTAGGTAAATACACCCTCAGATGACAACAACACATGACATATTACACCGCGTCATGATTTATTTAACAAAAATACAGACAAAATGGAGACGCCATGTGTGAAAAGCTAAGTACTCCCTTACTGCTTCCATAGGAATTAAGATGCTTAGTAACAGAGAGGTGCTGCTAATCAAATGCCCTTGATGAACTGATCAGCAGCAACTGTGACACCTCTATAAAAGCCGAGGTTTTAGCAGTTTGCTGGTCAGGTGTGTGTTAAAGGGACAGTAATACTTTATTATTACTATCCCCCAAATTGTACATATTTGCCAAATAAGTTAATAGCCCCCAGGTTCATCTCTCAGACCTTTATGGTATGAGAGATAACCGAAGGTAAAGTTGCCCCCTCCCTCCCCCTTCCCTGAAGTCAGCGTTGTGCTGACTGCAGGGAGATCCGGTCTGACTTTCATCAGGCGGCTTTGCAGCAGAGCCGCAATTGCGTTAGTGACAAAGAATTATTTCACTGAAACGGTCTTCTACATGTGCTTGCAAACCAATCACACTGCAAACCAATCACACTGCAAACCAATCACAAACCAATCACACTGCAAACCAATCACAAACCAATCACCCTGCAAACCAAGCACACGTAGAAGACCGTTTCAGTGAAATAATTGTTTGTCACTAACGCGATCGCGGGTCTGCTGTAGAGCCGCATGATGAAAGTCAGACTGGATAATCCTGCAGTCAGCACAAAGCTGACTTCAGGGGGAGGGGGAACTTTGCTTTCGGTTTTCTCTCAAACCATAAAGGTCTGAGAGATGCACCTGGGGGCTATTAAATTATTTTACAAATATCCTATATAATAATTCGCTAAATCGTGTGTAACGCTCGACATGCGCAGTAGACACTGCTGCGCGTGCTACAGTCATACGCAGTAGAGACTGCCCGCGCCGCGGCTGATACAGAGCTGGGCGATCGGAGTGCCCAGCTCTGTATCAGCCGCGGCGCGGGCAGTCTCTACTGCGAGTGACTGCCCCGTGACCGGGTGGCAGTGGCACTGTGGCCCGTGTAATGGGCTGTTCAACTAGTCTACAATATGGGAGATAGTAATAATAAAGTGTTACTATCCCTTTAACACAATGTGAAGGAGGAAAGACATCAGCAATGTTCTTTGAGAAGCAGTTGTTGCTGCCCATCAATCTGGGAAGGGTTATAAGGCCATTTCCAAACAATTTAATGTCCATCATTCTGCAGTGAGAAAGATTATTCAAAAGTGGAAAACATTCAGGACAGTTGTCAGTCTTCCCAGAAGTGGACATCCCAGCAAATTCACCCCAAGGTCAGACCGTGCAGTGCTCAGAGAAACGGCAAAAGACCCGAGAGTTACATCTCGGACTCTACAGGCCTCAGTCAGCATGGTACATGTTACAGTTCATGAGAGTACAATTAGAAAACGTTATTAGAAAGAGTTATCGGGGTTATGCATTAAGGTGTGATAAAGAGATGATAAAGTGGAGATAACTTCTCCAGTGATATCACTTCTCTAATTCCTATGTTATTCTATGGAGCCCATGCACTAAGATGTGCATAGAAGGAGAGATCTTAGTGTATAGGCCCCATAGAATAACATAGGAACTGGAGAAGTGATATCACCAGATACATTATCTCCACTTTATCACCTCTTTATCACACCGTAGTGTATAACCCCGATAACTCTTAGTGTGTAGGCTCCATAGAATAACATAGGAACTGGAGAAGCAATATCACTGGAGAAGTTATCTCCTCTTTATCACCTCTTTATCACCCCTTAATGCATAACCCCAATAACTCTTAGTGCGTTATCTCCATAGGATAACATAGGAACTGGAGAAGTGATACCACTAGAGAAATCATCTCCGCTTTGTCACCTCTTTATCACCCCTTAGTGCATAACCCCGATAACTTAGTGCGTTATCTCCATAGGATAACATAGGAATTGGAGAAGCGATATCACTGGAGAAGTTCTCTACTTTATCACACCTTAGTGCATCTTCCCCTCTGTCTCCCAAACTTTAAGCAATATTTTATCTATACTTTGTTTCCTGTCCCAAACCACTGGTTTATCCTTTAATTGGGGACAGTGTAAAAGACTTTACTGAAATCCAGATAAGTTCCGTCTACTGCCCCACCCGATCTGTGTCTTTAGCTTTGTCTGACAAGACCTTCCTGATGTAAATCCGTGCTGACATGGATCTTGCAAATCCACCTCCCAGACAGGGTATGTTAGAGGGTGCTTGGCTCTACCATCAATCTACACTGGGCATGTACACACCTAGATTAGCTCTCAGGCACCCATTGAGATGGCACCCGCGATGTCCGTAATCACAGCCCCTTACCATATCTGCCCCCATCCCACCCACTGTGACTGCTGCAGAAATACCCTGAGTCTAGGAAACTACAAAGGATGGCAATTCTGGGGCACGCCAAATACCCCATAGGGAGTAAATACAAAATCCTGAAAATCACATTGTGTGTGATGGGTATTTTACCCCCTGGGAAAGACAGAGATGGGGGAGGGAGCTTGAGCAGCTATGATTAAACTCTTAATTTAACTGGTCAGTAAAAGGGTTAATAAACTGGCCGCCGGAGGTGCACTAAGGATCAGTATGGAGGTAAAATCTGCCTCTCCATCACAGGTCTCATAGTGGCATATATATTAAAGGGACAGTAATACTTGAAATGTAATTATATATATTTATATCTATATCTATCTATCGAGACAGAGAGAGAGAGAGAGAGATGTTTATCCCCCTAAATAAAACAAGGTAATTCACACTGCTGAGAGGTGTTTTATTCAAACATTATTATAGTTCAAACTTGAATTTTTCAGGTGCAGTATCACAGAGGCCTGAAACTGTACGGTGGCGCTGTTGCTACACCATCCTATGGACAGCTCTGGTCTGTTGAACACAAACCTCTATAAGATGGTGTAGCAACAGCGCCACTGTACAATTTCAGTCTACTGTGATATTACACCTAAAAAAATTGAGGTTTGTGCTTTTGAATAAAACACCTTTCAGAAGTACCTTGTTTTTCTCAGGAGGATAAACACTATAATATATACTTTCTTTCATATTAAGAACTACTGTCCCTTTAAGAATTATGTATTCATGGGAGGGGGTAGAGACATGGTCATTAGTGTATAATGTTGGCTTAAATCTTGCCTAAGAGTCGTAATTACATAAATCCGCAATAATGTGACATATTCAGCTAAAGTCACACTACTCAACAGCAGTGTCTCCATAACAGTCTAATACTAAACTTCCCCCTTTTACTCTTGTGTGAGTTTTACATTAGACTGATATGGAGAAGTTACTGTATAATGTATGGTAGAGTTTGCATTGCACCACCATGGAGAACTTTGAAATATATCAAGTTATGCCAATATGATAAACTATTACATCACACAGAGCATTCGGTGCTGCAGGGAGAGTGTAACATTATATTACATCACACAGAGCATTCAGTACTGCAGGGATAGTGTAACATTGTATTACATCACACAGATCATTCAGTGCTGCAGGAAGAGTGTAACATTGTATTACATCACACAGATCATTTAGTACTGCAGGGATAGTGTAACATTGTATTACATCACACAGAGCATTCAGTACTGCAGGGATAGTGTAACATTGTATTACATCACACAGATCATTCAGTGCTGCAGGGAGAGTGTAACATTGTATTACATCACACAGATCATTCAGTACTGCAGGGATAGTGTAACATTGTATTACATCACACAGATCATTCAGTACTGCAGGGATAGTGTAACATTGTATTACATCACACAGAGCATTCAGTACTGCAGGGATAGTGTAACATTGTATTACATCACACAGATCATTCAGTGCTGCAGGGAGAGTGTAACATTGTATTACATCACACAGATCATTCAGTACTGCAGGGATAGTGTAACATTGTATTACATCACACAGAGCATTCAGTACTGCAGTGATAGTGTAACATTGTATTACATCACACAGAGCATTCAGTGCTGCAGGGAGAGTGTAACATTGTATTACATCACACATATCATTCAGTGCTGCAGGGAGAGTGTAACATTGTATTACATCACACAGATCATTCAGTACTGCAGGGATAGTGTAACATTGTATTACATCACATAGGTCACTCAGTGCTGCAGGAAAGGTGTAACATTGTATTACATCACACAGAGCATTCAGTGTTGCATGGATAGTGTAACATTGTATTACATCACACAAATCATTCGGTACTGCAGGGATAGTGTAACATTGTATTACATCACATAGATCACTCAGTGCTGCAGGAAAGGTGTAACATTGTATTACATCACACAGAGCATTCAGTGTTGCATGGATAGTGTTACATTGTATTACATCACACAGAGCATTCAGTGCTGCAGGGATAGTGTAACATTGTATTACATCACATAGAGCATTCAGTGCTGAATGGATAGTGTTACATTGTATTACATCACACAGAGCATTCAGTACTGCAGGAAGAGAGTAACACTGTATTACATCACACAGAGCATTCAGTACTGCAGGGATAGTGTTACATTGTATTACATCACACAGAGCATTCAGTGCTACAGGAAGAGTGTAACATTGCATTACATCACACAGAGCATTCAGTGCTGCAGGGATATGGTAACATTGTATTACATAACACAGATCATTCAGTGCTGCAGGGATAGTGTTACATTGTATTACATCACACAGAGCATTCAGTGCTGAATGGATAGTGTAACATTGTATTACATCACACAGAGCATTCAGTGCTGCATGGATAGTGTAACATTGTATTACATCACACAGAGCATTCAGTGCTGCAGGAAGAGTGTAACACTGTATTACATCACACAGAGTATTCAGTACTGCAGGGATAGTGTTACATTGTATTATATCACACAGAGCATTCAGTGCTGCAGGGATAGTGTAACATTGTATTACATCACACAGAGCATTCAGTGCTGCAGGAAGAGTGTAACATTGTATTACATCACACAGAGCATTCAGTGCTGCAGGGATAGTGTAACATTGTATTACATTACACAGAGCATTCAGTGCTACAGGGAGAGTGTAACATTGTATTACATCACACAGAGCATTCAGTACTGCAGGGATAGTGTAACATTGTATTACATCACACAGATCATTCAGTGCTGCAGGGATAGTGTAACATTGTATTACATCACACAGAGCATTCCGTGCTGCAGGGATAGTGTAACATTGTATTACATCACACAGAGCATTCAGTGCTGCAGGGAGAGTGTAACATTGTATTACATCACACAGATCATTCAGTACTGCAGGGATAGTGTAACATTGTATTATATCACACAGAGCATTCAGTACTGCAGGGATAGTGTAACATTGTATTACATCACACAGATCATTCAGTACTGCAGGGATAGTGTAACATTGTATTACATCACACAGAGCATTCAGTACTGCAGGGATAGTGTAACATTGTATTACATCACACAGAACATTCAGTACTGCAGGGATAGTGTAACATTGTATTACATCACACAGATCATTCAGTGCTGCAGGGATAGTGTAACATTGTATTACATCACACAGAGCATTCAGTGCTGCAGGGATAGTGTTACATTGTATTACATCACAGAGAGTATTCAGTACTGCAGGAATACAGCAACAATGTATTACATCACACAGATCATTCAGTACTGCAGGGATAGTGTAACATTGTATTACATCACATAGGTCACTCAGTGCTGCAGGAAAGGTGTAACATTGTATTACATCACACAGAGCATTCAGTGTTGCATGGATAGTGTAACATTGTATTACATCACACAAATCATTCGGTACTGCAGGGATAGTGTAACATTGTATTACATCACATAGATCACTCAGTGCTGCAGGAAAGGTGTAACATTGTATTACATCACACAGAGCATTCAGTGTTGCATGGATAGTGTTACATTGTATTACATCACACAGAGCATTCAGTGCTGCAGGGATAGTGTAACATTGTATTACATCACATAGAGCATTCAGTGCTGAATGGATAGTGTTACATTGTATTACATCACACAGAGCATTCAGTACTGCAGGAAGAGAGTAACACTGTATTACATCACACAGAGCATTCAGTACTGCAGGGATAGTGTTACATTGTATTACATCACACAGAGCATTCAGTGCTACAGGAAGAGTGTAACATTGCATTACATCACACAGAGCATTCAGTGCTGCAGGGATATGGTAACATTGTATTACATAACACAGATCATTCAGTGCTGCAGGGATAGTGTTACATTGTATTACATCACACAGAGCATTCAGTGCTGAATGGATAGTGTAACATTGTATTACATCACACAGAGCATTCAGTGCTGCAGGGAGAGTGTTACATTGTATTACATCACACAGAGCATTCAGTGCTGCATGGATAGTGTAACATTGTATTACATCACACAGAGCATTCAGTGCTGCAGGAAGAGTGTAACACTGTATTACATCACACAGAGTATTCAGTACTGCAGGGATAGTGTTACATTGTATTATATCACACAGAGCATTCAGTGCTGCAGGGATAGTGTAACATTGTATTACATCACACAGAGCATTCAGTGCTGCAGGAAGAGTGTAACATTGTATTACATCACACAGAGCATTCAGTGCTGCAGGGATAGTGTAACATTGTATTACATTACACAGAGCATTCAGTGCTACAGGGAGAGTGTAACATTGTATTACATCACACAGAGCATTCAGTACTGCAGGGATAGTGTAACATTGTATTACATCACACAGAGCATTCAGTACTGCACGGATAGTGTAACATTGCATTACATCACCCAGATCATTCAGTGCTGCAGGGATAGTGTTACATTGTATTACATCACACAGAGCATTCAGTGCTGAATGGATAGTGTAACATTGTATTACGTCACACAGAGCATTCAGTGCTGCAGGGATAGTGTAACATTGCATTACATCACCCGGATCATTCAGTGCTGCAGGGATAGTGTAACATTGTATTACATCACACAGAGCATTCAGTGCTGCAGGGATAGTGTTACATTGTATTACATCACACAGAGCAGTCAGTGCTGCAGGGATAGTGTAACATTGTATTACATCACACAGATCATTCAGTGCTGCAGGGATAGTGTTACATTGTATTACATCACACAGAGCATTCAGTGCTGCAGGGATAGTGTTACATTGTATTACATCACACAGAGCATTCAGTGCTGAATGGATAGTGTAACATTGTATTACGTCACACAGAGCATTCAGTGCTGCAGGGATAGTGTAACATTGCATTACATCACCCGGATCATTCAGTGCTGCAGGGATAGTGTAACATTGTATTACATCACACAGAACATTCAGTGCTGCAGGGATAGTGTTACATTGTATTACATCACACAGAGCATTCAGTGCTGCAGGGATAGTGTTACATTGTATTACATCACACAGAGCATTCAGTGCTGCAGGGATAGTGTTACATTGTATTACATCATGCAGAGCATTCAGTACTGCAGGGATAGAGTTACATTGTATTACATCACACTGATCATTCAGTACTGCAAGGATAGTGTTACATTGTATTGCATCACACAGCATTCAGTACTGCAGGGAGAGTGTTACATTGTATTACATCACACAGAGCATTCAGTGCTGCAGGGAGAGTGTAACATTGTATTATATCACACAGAGCATTCAGTACTGCAGGGATAGTGTAACATTGTATTACATCACACACAGCATTCAGTACTGCAGGGATAGTGTAACATTGTATTACATCACACACAGCATTCAGTACTGCAGGGATAGTGTAACACTGTATCACTGTCATTAGCTTTCTGACAATAGAAAACACAGTTAATGCTAAAAACAGCAGTTTAACCCTTTAATGACCGGCGTGCGCAAGCACGTCCGGCACTTGACGACCACGGGGCATTTTTTTATTTTTTAGCGAACCAATTCAGGGCTCCCTGTGCGGCGTGCAGCCACGCGGGGAGCCCTGAATTCCATGACTTGCGAGGACCATCACTGGTCCTAAAGTGCTGGACAGCCGTTACAGTCCTGAAACGTCAATGGACGTGAAAGGGTTAAACTGCATGGTCTGGAATTATGCATTTTCCAGCAGTGGGAGGTTCTTTGTCTTACACAACAGGAAAAGCCAAAATATTTGTTTTCTTTCTTCATAAAACTGTTTACTTGTTCCTAAAAATGGGGGCTGGTAGAATGGCTTCCTCAGATTTTGCCCCAGTGTCCTGTAGGCCCTCCTAGTTTTGACTATGTTACTTGTTGGCTTTTGACCCCTGTCCTCCTTGTTCTTATTCCAGGTAATGTCCAGGCCGTCACTGTCACCACACAGTACTCGGTGGGACTGATAAACGAAGACGCCATCTTGAGTTGCTCTTTCACCCCTGACACTAAACAGAGCAATGACGTACTGTGGGAGAAGGTCGGAGTGAGCGGGTCTGTGCACAAGTATGAGAAGGGATCAAATGTTCTGTCTGATCAGAATGGCGATTTCAAGGGTCGCACTACGCTCTTCGTCAGTCAGGTAGCGTCAGGAAACGCCTCTCTGAAGCTCAGCAAGGTGAAGCTGTCTGACGAAGGAGTCTACAAGTGCACCATCACCAATTCTGTTGGGAAGGGGGACAGCAAACTAACCTTCAAGGTGGGAGGTAAGGAGACCAGAGAGTGGAGAGGTGAGAAGGCTTGGTGTTTTGGTTTGTACTCCAGCACATTGGATTTGAAATGACTGAGAGTATAATCTAGTGTACGTCTAGACGCTTAGGGCTCGATTCTATTACCAGCGCTAAAAATATAACAGGAGCTATGTTTTTATTTAAGTCAGTTTTCGCTATCCTATTGCCCAACTTGTGAAAACAAAACCAGCGTTAATTATACTTACCACCAGTCTAAAAAAAAAGCCCATAGGAAACAACTAAAAACAACATGCAATTAGTATCCTATTACCCATGCTCAGTATTAGCTCCTGTTTTGTGGTTACATTTAAGTCAGAAATTCTGAGCCTCAGAGGTTGAGGAGTAGAAGCCATAATGACAGTTTCAAAACCATCGTTGTTCGAATAAAAACAATGCAGAATACAGTATACAGTATAGAAATCCGACATAAAATGCCCCCTTCGACATATTAACTCCCCCTTCTAAAAGTCGACTTACAGTGCTTTATTTCACCACATTAATCCGACAAATATTATTCATAGTCGACAATTAACCCTTCCCCTTCCAAATCCGACTTACAGTGCTTTCTTCCACCATGTTAATCCGACAAATATTATTCATAGTCGACAATTAACCCTTCCCCTTCCAAATCCAACTTACAGTGCTTTCTTTCACCACGTTAATCCGACAAATATTATTCATAGTCGACAATTAACCCTTCCCCTTCCAAATCCGACTTACAGTGCTTTCTTCCACCACATTAATCCGACAAATATTGTTCATAGTCGACAATTAACCCTTCCCCTTCCAAATCTGACTTACAGTGCTTTTTTTCACCATATTAATTTGACGAATATTATACATCAGACATTTTAACCCCCCCCTTGAAAATTCGACTACAGCGCTCCCATGACTTTGTCACCATTTTTATCCAACATTTTTCTTCTCCTATTGTATTCGAAATGCCCTCGTATTTTGTATTGCAAGATTAACCCTACGAGTACCAGAGATATATTGTAATGTGTTTGCTACCCCTCTGGTACTCACAGGGTTAATAGGCAACCTGTCTATGTATACAAAAGTGTTTGTTTTTATGATATATGTAATTTGTGTGAAAATGTAATTAAATATTTAATTTATGTGTAACAATAATTTTCTTTTTTTTAATTATATATGTAATTTGTATTAAAAAAAGTACTTCAGACCTCAAGAGGGGTATCATGACCCCTCATGACCCCCCCCAGCAAGGAGGTGACAATTGCCCCCTTTATTAATTAAAGAGTGTATAACTTATGTTTCACATAGGTTATATGCTCTTTAATTAATAAATGGGGCATTTGTCACCACCATTGTTTCACATAGGTTATATGCTCTTTAATTAATAAATGGGGCATTTGTCACCACCATTGTTTCACATAGGTTATATGCTCTTTAAGGGTTAACTCTGGACGTCCAACAATACCAAGCTGTCCGGAGTTAACCCCAGGAGTGCCTGTACAGGGGCAGGTTCATACCCCTGTTACTACCAAACCAATTGTGTATCTAACATCCGGATGATCGCCAGTTGTGAGTGCGAGAATTACCCCTGTACAATCGTAATATTGTTGATTTGAATAATGCTCCTCCTCCTGCGCTTTCATTTCTCCTGTGTTTTCTTCAGTCTTTCTTTGAAGATAATTTCCTGGGGAGAAGCTGACTGAGAACATATCAGCGTGGTGGGGAGTAAAATATCCCCCACTTGCCTATTGAGCCCCTAGATACATAAGCGTGGTCACTTAGAAAGTGACCAGCTGTTTACCAATAACATAACTCTATATCATTGAATACAGTTATAGTAAAGGGATAGTAATACTTAAAATGTAAAAAAAAATATCACAGTGGCCTGAAATTGTACAGTGGCGCTGTTGCTACACGATCCTATGGACAGCTCTGGTCCCAGGACCATAAATCTCCATAGGATGGTGTAGCAACAGCGCCACTGTACAATTTCAGGCCACTGTGATATTGCACCTATAAAATTCCACTTTGAAAATTAATAACTTTTGAATGAAACACCTTTCAGCAGTGGGAGTACTCTTGTTTTACTCAGGGGGATAAACCCTACAACATTTTTTTTTTTACATTTTAAGTATTACTATCCCTTTAACCCTATGAGCGCCTCCTCTGTCTTTCTATGTTTTTTTTCTATATTTCTGTTTCATAGCAATGTATCTCACAGTTAATTCTGACACATCTACCGCTCGATTCTATCAGGACTGATAAAACTGCTAAAAGAAGTACCATTTTCTGGGGGTAGTCTGTCAGCTGCCCAGCCGGATCAGCATCGAACGTAGGCATCACAAATCTGACTTGTGGCCTAACGTTTGTTGCAGCTGAGGATGAATAGCACAAAAAGCAGAAACATCACAGGAAACTAGCTAACACTTAGTGTTTCACATAGTGTCAAACGTTAACCATGAGCTATTTCACCCTGCCCCCACCCTCCCAAACACAATATCACAGTGCCTGTGATTCCTGTCAGTCTCATCTGTGGCAGATACTGATTTGCTGTGTTGGTTTGGCCCGCCCCCTGGTGACCTTTTTATGCCGGACCAGCACATCTGTCAGTGGCCCTTTCGTGGTGTTTCTGAGCCAGTTATACTGTTGCCTTGTTCCTGTGTTCCGGATTCCTGTGTACCGACTCGGCTTGTCTTGACTATTCTCCTGTGTTCCTGCTTATGTATGACCCGGCCTGTCTGACTACCACCCTTGGATCCTGACCCGGTTTGGCTGACGTTCCTGCTTGTGTATGACCCGGCTTGTATGACTACCTCCTGCGTGCTCCGATCCGGCCTGGCTGACTTCCTGCTCCGAAGATCGACTCCTGCTTTTCTACAGTGACCTGCATTCCAGTTGTCGCCGCCGCGACATTTCTATCTGCTGTTCCAGCTTTTGGTGTGACTGACTTGCCTGGTGTACTCCGATCAGTGCAGTGTATTTACCTATGCAGAGTTGTGCGTATGTACGCCTCCCTCATACTGCAGAGCCTTGCTATACCGCTGAAAAGCCTCGAGTAAAAGTGCTATTTAACCCTAGCAGTGCCGCCTGGATTCCACTCTCTCTCTACTCCCGTAAGAGTCTCGTTCTCGGTGATGCTACTGCTGAGTTGGCCGCTCTCCGTCGGCAACTCCATACAGCCTTGCAGAGTATTCACATCCGGTAGGCCGGTTGGGCGCCTAAGACTCTCACTTGTTTACTGGGCGATTCCGCTATACCGAGTGGTGGCAGGCACAGGCATCAGCATTTGCAATTCCGGTAATTACGCCCGTGGGGCGGTTGGCTCTAGCGTGCTTTATCCCGGTGTCCGGTTAAGTCTGAGGAGGCTTGGCAGCTCTCGCATTGCAGGCCGGTTCCATTCACGCCCGTGGGGGCTATTTGCACTTGCACTAAGTGAAGCAGTTCCAGTAGGTACGCCCTAGGGGGCTACGTGGACTCCTGTGCTTCTTCTTACTGAACACCTTGGCGAGGCAGTCCTGTATCCAGCCTGCGATTACCTTGATCTCCAGCACAGCCTAATAACACCCTGGGCGTTCCAAACATCCACATCTGAGACTGACTGTTATCAAGGACTTAACCCTCTGTGGGTTTATACAATTCTACTGCTGTGTAATTGTACCTATAATTCATTTGTGCATTTACAATTGTATCTACTAGTTCTTAGTACTGGTGTATATCTACTGCCACTAGAGGGCGTACTTCTGCCTTATCTTATTTTAATAAAATTGTGTTTCATTTCACACACTGGTCTGAGAGTCTTAAAAAACCGTTACACACAACCAACCCTGACACTAAAAATACTTCTCCAACTAGACCTAACACTGCCAATAAAGTACTAAACTGAACAATAACACAAATCTAGGCCCCATTCCCCTGCCCCATGTGTTCTGTAATTGAACTCCTTACCTTGATGTCGGAGGCCCAGCTGTGTCCTTGAAGCCCTGATCCTCTGCTGCATCCAAAAAAGAGCATACATTTAAAAATCCTATCACCCCACCGCCACCATTACTGCCATCTCTATTAACCCCCCCGACTCTTTCTTGGGCACACAGTGGTAAAAATGAACAGGGATTGTTTTTTTATATAGACAATCCCTGTTCAGATTCTATCTATCTATAACCCTTTATGGTATTAACCTGTTGGATATTGGACGGATTGTTGAGGCAGAAAAAAGAAGCCTGATGTTGCTTGAGCAGGGTCAGGCCCAAATCAACTTCCTGTATATGAATATCAGTGCTGGTGTATTGGGGACACTGGTGAGACTGGCTCCATGAGTATTGTTATCCAATGTAAACGATAAATCCTAAGAGCGCTTGATATTGGAGAATTTCATTTTGCACTTTATATATGAGGGCATCATTTACACAAAAGGATGGAATAAGGTATCCAGGTAGGTGATTGAAGCCCTTGCTGAGATAATTGGCCTCCCCACTTGAGAGGTTGGGTTTTATGGTTTTTCAGCAGTGTATTAGTGATGGGTGTTTTGTGGTGTTTTTTGTGGGGTCAGGTAGTTAGTGGTTTGTATTTAGTAGCCTCACTAAGCTGAGAGATGTTTTCATTGTTGTACAGGACATAGTCCATCTCAACAATGGCACCCCCTTGTCTGCAGGACATATAACAATATATTTGTCCTCCACCAATGATTTGATAGCTAGTCTTTCAGCTGTAGTGAGATTTGCTCCTACACTTCTTATGCACAGACCAGTCCTTGATGGCTTCAGTCACCTGTTGTATATATGTACTTATTGAGGGGTGTGTATTAGGAGAGTCAGACGTACTTTTGATCCTATAAGCAATATGTCAGTGTAACAGTTCTGAAAGTGGTCCTTCAGTTTGACATTTTAGAGGTGGAAAGTACCCTCAAACTTATGTTATGAATTATTGTTTGTGGAATAATGGTGATCTTGTATTTGTGATCTTGTTGTCTTTTGTGTCCCCCCACAATCCTGGTGTGTGGCCTCTTTTATGTCTTTGGATGTTTGAGACCTTCTCTAGATACCTAATAAATGTGGATCTGATTTGCCTATTTCCTGGTTTAAAGGGATAGTAATGTTTCATAATAACAGCAGCTCTAATTAATCATCATAGTATTTGGACTTTGGAGAGTGTTATTTCTGTTCTGTCAGAGTTGTAGTTCAGGAGTAATTCAATGACAAAGTATCCCCTCCCGCCCCTTTTACTGATGTAACACTGTTCAGCCAGAGCAGAAGGGAGGTGCCCAGGTAGACTGCAGAGAGGGACAATCTTCAATTAAGATAAGGGAAAAACCTGAGAAACTTGTCAAGGGGGGCAGGGCTTTCATTGTTCTCATAGGAAGAAGATTGTCCCCTTCTGTTATCTGTCTGGTCTATGGACTGGATTCCACATCTGAGAAGAGATGGCTTACACTAGGTAAAAGGGGCGGGAGGGGAAACTTTGCTTGTGAATATCTCTTAAACCATAAAGGTTTGAGACATAAGACTTATATCGTTCTTCATGTTTTTTTAAAGCCTACAAAATAAAATATAGTTAAAACGAAGTATTACTATCCCTTTAATAGCTTTATTTTCCACTGTTTCTGAGTCAGAGCCTAAAGATGAGCTATCCCCTACAATAGAACATTTTCTGGGATTTTTAGCTGATCTCCAAGTTTTCTTAGTTCTAAAGATTATCTCTGTTTGACAAAGTAACCACCTGTAAACCATTTTGTCCTAAACTAAACTATAAAATGTCCTGTTTGTATTTATTAGTGGCAATTTCAATTTAATTAAGCCAACCTGTACTAGTTCCCAGATTGAATTTCTTTATGTTTATCCTCATACACAACAATGTCTTGTCTAAGAGTACTTTAGGTTTTTCCTTACCTCCTCTACCACTAGAACCATAAGATCAAAGGAGCATCTGTTGTGGTCTGGGGGTCCCTCTAGAATAAAATTGTCCATCTTGAAACGTCCACAAGAGGTGGCGGCCTCTCTCTTTTGGACTATTACTTGGCAGCGCAGGGTCAGTTTGCCCTGCCATGCTGTTTGGAGTCCATCTCACATGACTTCCCAGGGATTGAGGAACCGCTTCTCAGAGATGGTTATGAACTGTCTCACATTCCTATGCTGGGTCGGGTGTCTGCACATCTCTCACAGCTAAAGCAAGCGTTCTGCAAAATGTGGGCTGTTATCTGACATATATTGGGACATACTGCCCTGGACCCTTCAGTCCCCCTGTGGGGGGGCAGGTCTTTTTAACTTGAGAGGTCTGGACTTCTGGACTTTGGCCGACATTGGGCTGCATATGGGATCTCCACTCTGAGTCACATTTACAGCGGCAATGTTCTCAAATTGTTTGAGCAATTGCATTTTGAATTTGGCATTCCCAATACTCTTCTTTTCATATTTACGACTTCGACACGACCTTGCTGCAGAATGGGCGGGTAGGAGTCCTGAGATTCTTGAATTTCCTCTGATTGGCCTGGCACTTAAATGCCACTTCTGTAGACCAGTCTCTCTGATCTATCATTGTACCAACAGGATAGCTCTGTGGTGATGTTGGCAGGAGGATCTGGGGAGCCTGGAGGACTGTGAATGGGATGCGGTGAAGAGGGGTTGTATTACACCCCAGTTAGACTTAAAGGGATAGTAATACTTCTTTTTAACTTTATTTTATTTTGTAGGCATTAAAAAAACATGAAGAATGATATAAGTTTTATCTCTCAAATCTTTATGGTTTAAGAGATATTCACAAGCAAAGTTTCCCCCTCCCGCCCCTTTTTCCTAATGTAAGCCATCTCTTCTCAGATGTTAATCTGGTTTTAAGACCAGACAGATAACAGCAGGGGACAATCTTCTTCCTATGAGAACAATGAAAGCCCTTCCCCCCCCTTGACACGTTTTTCAGGTTTTTCCCTTATCTTAATTGAAGATTGTCCCTCTCTGCAGTCTACCTGGGCACCTCCCTTCTGATCTGGCTGAACGGTGGGGGGATACTTTGCTTGTGAATATCTCTTAAACCATAAAGGTTTCAGAGATAAGACTTATATCATTCTTCATGTTTTTTTGATGCCTACAAAATAAAATAAAGATAAAATGAAGTATTACTATCCCTTTAATAGAATAGGACAACTCCCAGATGACTTGTGTAAGGTGTAGAAGTCGAGGGGTGGATATTTTTCACCTGATCTGGACTTGCGGTCTGTTTGGGGCATTTTGGGAGAGGGTCATGGACATGGTATCTTGGGTGGTGCACTGGTGGGTCCCTCTTGACCCTAAGGTGTGCTTGCTGTCTAGTTTTCCTGATCAACTGCAAAACTTCACTAATTGTACCCTGGTTGGGGAGCTGTTGATCATGGTAAGGAAGGTGGTGGCCTTGGTTTGGATGTCTGAGAGATCCCCGTCATATTGCGTGGTACAGTTTAGTCCAGAGCAATCTTCCTCACTACAAGGGACTATATTTATACAGAGGTACCCCAGCTAAATTTTCTTTGATATGGGACCAATGGATACTTCAGGACTAACTCTGGTGGGGGGCTAGTTTTTTTTTTTCTTTTCTTCACTCATTTTTCCTGCTTTGCTCCTCCTTTCACTAACCTACTGACTTCCCTTCTTTCCTCCTTTCACTAACCTACTGACTTCCCTGCTTTCCTCCTTTCACTAACCCACTGACTTCCCTGCTTTCCTCCTTTCATTAACCTACTGACTCCCCTGATTTCCTCCTTTCACTAACCTACTGACTTCCCTGATTTCCTCCTTTCACTAACCTACTGACTTCCCTTCTTTCCTCCTTTCACTAACCTACTGACTTCCCTGCTTTCCTCCTTTCACTAACCCACTGACTTCCCTGCTTTCCTCCTTTCACTAACCTACTGACTTCCCTGCTTTCACTAACCTACTGACTTCCCTTCTTTCCTCCTTTCACTAACCTACTGACTTCCCTTCTTTCCTCCTTTCACTAACCTACTGACTTCCCTGCTTTCCTCCTTTCACTAACCCACTGACTTCCCTGCTTTCCTCCTTTCACTAACCCACTGACTTCCCTGCTTTCCTCCTTTCACTAACCTACTGACTTCCCTGCTTTCACTAACCTACTGACTTCCCTTCTTTCCTCCTTTCACTAACCTACTGACTTCCCTTCTTTCCTCCTTTCACTAACCTACTGACTTCCCTTCTTTCCTCCTTTCACTAACCTACTGACTCCCCTGCTTTCCTCCTTTCACTAACCTACTGACTCCCCTGCTTTCCTCCTTTCACTAACCTACTGACTTCCCTTCTTTCCTCCTTTCACTAACCTACTGACTTCCCTGCTTTCCTCCTTTCACTAACCTACTGACTTCCCTGCTTTCCTCCTTTCACTAACCTACTGACTTCCCTGCTTTACTCCTTTCACTAACCTACTGACTTCCCTGCTTTCCTCCTTTCACTAACCTACTGACTTCCCTCCTTTCCTCCTTTCACTAACCTACTGACTTCCCTGCTTTCTTCCTTTCACTAAACTACTGACTTCCCTCCTTTCCTCCTTTCACTAACCTACTGACTTCCCTGCTTTCCTCCTTTCACTAACCTACTGACTTCCCTGCTTTCCTCCTTTCACTAACCTACTGACTTCCCTTCTTTCCTCCTTTCACTAACCTACTGACTCCCCTGCTTTCCTCCTTTCACTAACCTACTGACTTCCCTGCTTTCCTCCTTTCACTAACGCACTGACTGCTGACTTTCCTGCTTTCACTAACCTACTGACTTCCCTGCTTTCCTCCTTTCACTAAACTACTGACTTCCCTGCTTTCCTCCTTTCACTAACCTACTGACTTCCCTGCTTTCCTCCTTTCACTAATCCACTGACTTCCCTGCTTTCCTCCTTTCACTAACCAACTGACTTCCCTGCTTTCCTCCTTTTACTAATCCACTGACTTCCCTGCTTTCCTCCTTTCACTAACCAACTGACTGCTGACTTCCCTGCTTTCCTCCTTTCACTAACCTACTGACTGCTGATTTCCCTGCTTTCCTCCTTTCACTAACCTACTGACTTCCCTGCTTTCCTCCTTTCACTAACCCACTGACTTCCCTGCTTTCCTCCTTTCACTAACCTACTGACTTCCCTGCTTTCACTAACCTACTGACTTCCCTTCTTTCCTCCTTTCACTAACCTACTGACTTCCCTTCTTTCCTCCTTTCACTAACCTACTGACTCCCCTGCTTTCCTCCTTTCACTAACCTACTGACTCCCCTGCTTTCCTCCTTTCACTAACCTACTGACTTCCCTTCTTTCCTCCTTTCACTAACCTACTGACTTCCCTGCTTTCCTCCTTTCACTAACCTACTGACTTCCCTGCTTTACTCCTTTCACTAACCTACTGACTTCCCTGCTTTACTCCTTTCACTAACCTACTGACTTCCCTGCTTTCCTCCTTTCACTAACCTACTGACTTCCCTGCTTTCTTCCTTTCACTAAACTACTGACTTCCCTGCTTTCCTCCTTTCACTAACCTACTGACTTCCCTGCTTTCCTCCTTTCACTAACCTACTGACTACTGACTTCCCTGCTTTCCTCCTTTCACTAACCTACTGACTTCCCTTCTTTCCTCCTTTCACTAACCTACTGACTCCCCTGCTTCCCTCCTTTCACTAACCTACTGACTTCCCTGCTTTACTCCTTTCACTAACCTACTGACTTCCCTGCTTTCCTCCTTTCACTAACCCACTGACTCCCCTGCTTCCCTCCTTTCACTAACCTACTGACTTCCCTGCTTTACTCCTTTCACTAACCTACTGACTTCCCTGCTTTACTCCTTTCACTAACCTACTAACTTTCCTGCTTTCCTCCTTTCACTAACCTACTGACTTCCCTGCTTTCCTCCTTTCACTAACCAACTGACTGCTGACTTCCCTGCTTTCCTCCTTTCACTAACGCACTGACTGCTGACTTTCCTGCTTTCACTAACCTACTGACTTCCCTGCTTTCCTCCTTTCACTAAACTACTGACTTCCCTGCTTTCCTCCTTTCACTAACCTACTGACTTCCCTGCTTTCCTCCTTTCACTAATCCACTGACTTCCCTGCTTTCCTCCTTTCACTAACCAACTGACTTCCCTGCTTTCCTCCTTTCACTAATCCACTGACTTCCCTGCTTTCCTCCTTTCACTAACCAACTGACTGCTGACTTCCCTGCTTTCCTCCTTTCACTAACCTACTGACTGCTGATTTCCCTGCTTTCCTCCTTTCACTAACCTACTGACTTCCCTGCTTTCCTCCTTTCACTAACCCACTGACTTCCCTGCTTTCCTCCTTTCACTAACCTACTGACTTCCCTGCTTTCCTCCTTTCACTAACCAACTGACTTCCCTGCTTTCCTCCTTTCACTAATCCACTGACTTCCCTGCTTTCCTCCTTTCACTAACCTACTGACTTCCCTTCTTTCCTCCTTTCACTAACCTACTGACTTCCCTGCTTTCCTCCTTTCACTAACCCACTGACTTCCCTGCTTTCCTCCTTTCACTAACCTACTAACTACTGACTTCCCTGCTTTCCTCCTTTCACTAACCTACTGACTTCCCTTCTTTCCTCCTTTCACTAACCTACTGACTTCCCTGCTTTCCTCCTTTCACTAACCCACTGACTTCCCTGCTTTCCTCCTTTCACTAACCCACTGACTTCCCTGCTTTCCTCCTTTCACTAACCCACTGACTTCCCTGCTTTCCTCCTTTCACTAACCCACTGACTTCCCTGCTTTCCTCCTTTCACTAACCAACTGACTTCCCTGCTTTCCTCCTTTCACTAACCTACTGACTTCCCTGCTTTCCTCCTTTCACTAACCTACTGACTTCCCTGCTTTCCTCCTTTCACTAACCCACTGACTTCCCTGCTTTCCTCCTTTCACTAACCTACTAACTTCCCTGCTTTCCTCCTTTCACTAACCTACTGACTTCCCTGATTTCCTCCTTTCACTAACCTACTGTTACGTTTTTTTCTGACACTCAGACCAGGTTGTAACGTAAAAACACAGTTTATTGAAACAAAATGATAAACAGTGCCCCTAGGGGCCAGTATAGGTAAGAACAATGCAAACAAATACAGACAAGAACAGGCAATATAAACAGAGGATGGATATAGCTACAGACAGGAGCTACACAGAGGGTTAACTTGAGCAACTGGTGAGGCTCAGGCTAGATTGGCCAACGCCCAGGAGATATAACTGTCTCTGAAAACAGTCTCTAAATGTAGAACAGGAACACAGGATCAGCGCTGTATCACTCTCGAAGCAGAAGCAGGATGAGCCCCTGTTGCTCTGAGCTGAGCCCGTACCACCACTGTGGGCTATGAGGAGTGCTACTGCCAATCTTATGTAACCAGAATAGGAATCGCCCTGAACAAGTAGTGAGTAACCCTGCGTCTGCCACAGAAAGTATGCCAGCCCTTGGGAGGCCACAGTAGAACGGAGTTGCCCAAGCTTATGCAGAGCCGATGCACAGAGTAGTGCAGTTGGAATTGTGCACTTTGAGCAAATGAGATACTGCCCAGACACCCTACCGGTGTCGCCCAGAATCCTTATTGCAAGAGCAAACGGACTACCAGTGTCAACCGGCGTGATCACGGTGCACCCCGAGCACCGGATAAGCGGAGCTCTGCAAGGACTGGTAAAGCGTCAAGCGGAGGCTCAAAATGCAAAGGCTCAGAGAATCGACAGGAGCTTGGCAATATAACAAGTGGCACGTAATCGGAGACTACCGGCAGTACAAGGGTTAATCTGGTACATTTGAAAGAGCAATGCTCAGCGAGTACAAGGCAGGCAACCTCGGCTACAGCTACAAGAGCGAGAGGAAACCGGGAACAGTTCAGAATGTCGCCAGCGCGACCGGAGGACACTGGAACAGCAACCGGACAGGAGCAGTAGCCGGAACCGGATGACAGAGTCGCAGGAACACCACCGGAGAGTGGAACAATCACGGAACAGGATCAGGAGCCAGAACCAGGTCGAATCACGGAGCAGGATCAGGAGCCAGAGCTGGGTCAGATCACGGAGCAGGGTCGTCAGCCAGAGCCGGGTCAGATCACGGTGCAGGGTCGTCAGCCAGAGCCGGGTCAAATCACGGAGCAAGGTCGTCAGCCAGAGCCGGGTCAGATCACGAAGCAGGAACAGGAGCCGGGTCGGCACACAGGAGACACTGGAGATCAGCAACTAGGCGCAGCAACATAACACCACGAAAGGGCAATTGACAAATGCCCAAATCCCAGCATATAAAGGCACATCCTGGGCGGGCCAATCAGACTCCTCCAATGCAAGTGTACACAGTCAGAGATTGACAGGGAATCACGGGGACCGTGATACCTACTGACTGCTGACTTCCCTGCTTTCACTAACCTACTGACTTCCCTGCTTTCCTCCTTTCGCTAACCTACTGACTTCCCTTCTTTCCTCCTTTCACTAACCTACTGACTACTGACTTCCCTGCTTTCCTCCTTTCGCTAACCTACTGACTTCCCTTCTTTCCTCCTTTCACTAACCTACTGACTACTGACTTCCCTGCTTTCACTAACCTACTGACTGCTAACTTCCCTGCTTTCACTAACCCACTGACTTCCCTTCTTTCCTCCTTTCACTAACCTACTGACTACTGACTTCCCTGCTTTCACTAACCTACTGACTGCTAACTTCCCTGCTTTCACTAACCCACTGACTTCCCTTCTTTCCTCCTTTCACTAACCTACTGACTGCTGACTTCCCTGCTTTCCTCCTTTCTAGTGTTGAGCGAGCACCCCGATGCTCGGGTGTTCGGGTGCTCTGACCGAGCACTCCCTGAGGCTCGAGTGCTCGGCCGAGCACCCGAACCCCATTGCATTAAATGGGAGGACTCGAGCATTACACCAGGCACCCCCTGCTCTGATGAGGGGAGGGTGCCTGGTCAATGCCCCCCTTCATCTCCGCAATGTCCCCCTTCATCTCCGCAATGTCCCCCTTCATCTCCGCAATGTCCCCCTTCATTTGTCCGCCTTCATCTCTGCAATGTCCCCCTTCATATGTCCCCCTTCATCTCCGCAATGTCCCCCTTCATATGTCCCCCTTCATCTCCGCAATGTCCCCCTTCATATGTCCGCCTTCATCTCCGCAATGTCCCCCTTCATATGTCCCCCTTCATCTCCGCAATGTCCCCCTTCATATGTCCCCCTTCATCTCCGCAATGTCCCCCTTCATATGTCCGCCTTCATCTCCGCAATGTCCCCCTTCATATGTCCGCCTTCATCTCCGCAATGTCCCCCTTCATATGTCCCCCTTCATCTCCGCAATGTCCCCCTTCATATGTCCCCCTTCATCTCCGCAATGTCCCCCTTCATATGTCCGCCTTCATCTCCGCAATGCCCCCTTCATCTCCGCAATGCCCCCTACCTCCAGTCCCTGGTGGTCCAGCGGCGCGTCTGCAAGATCTGTGCCTCCTCCGGCACAGATCCCTGCCACCCGAACATGGCGGGCGAGCACATGGCGGTACTCGTACGAGTACCGCCATGTGCCGAGCAGAGCGATGCTCGAGCCGATCCGAGCATCGGCCGAGCATGCTCGCTCAACACTACTCCTTTCACTAACCTACTGACTGCTGACTTCCCTGCTTTCACTAACCTACTGACTTCCCTGCTTTCCTCCTTTCACTAACCTACTGACTTCCCTTCTTTCCTCCTTTCACTAACCTACTGACTTCCCTGCTTTCCTCCTTTCACTAACCTACTGACTGCTGACTTTCCTCCTTTCACTAACCTACTGACTTCCCTTCTTTCCTCCTTTCACTAACCTACTGACTTCCCTTCTTTCCTCCTTTCACTAACCTACTGACTTCCCTGCTTTCCTCCTTTCACTAACCCACTGACTGCTGACTTCCCTGCTTTCCTCCTTTCACTAACCTACTGACTGCTGACTTTCCTCCTTTCACTAACCTACTGACTTCCCTTCTTTCCTCCTTTCACTAACCTACTGACTTCCCTGCTTTCCTCCTTTCACTAACCCACTGACTTCCCTGCTTTCCTCCTTTCACTAACCTACTGACTTCCCTGCTTTCCTCCTTTCACTAACCTACTGACTTCCCTTCTTTCCTCCTTTCACTAACCTACTGACTTCCCTGCTTTCCTCCTTTCACTAACCTACTGACTTCCCTGCTTTACTCCTTTCACTAACCTACTGACTTCCCTGCTTTCCTCCTTTCACTAACCTACTGACTACTGACTTCCCTGCTTTCCTCCTTTCACTAACCTACTGACTGCTGACTTCCCTGCTTTCCTCCTTCACCTGCTTTCCTGAAGATAGTACTGGGGATTTGGGTTGACTCACTCGTTCTCTACAGGGTGGGCTCTATGGTCTTTCTCCTGGTTCCTTGCTCTCTTTTCCATCTTCTTTCGCCTATTTCTTCATTTTTACTCATTCCTGCTCATCTCTGTTTCTCCTTTTCTTGCCTTTTTCAGCTTTGAATCGTAGTATCACTTGATCCCGGTTGGGGGTCTAACACTGAGGTTATGGGGGGGATTTGTCTGGCCACTTAGAGGAGTCAGGGTTGTGGGTGGGAGGGGTATTAGCGTTCTAGGGGTAGGGGTATGGAGGTTGGGATGGGTGGAGGGTGGGGGTTGAGGGCTGTTGTGGGTGAGTTTTTTGGGGGAAAAGAAAAACAGGCAACTCAGGTCAATATTGAGTACCACTCATTGTACGATCTGCATGTCTGTATCTACTGTTTGTGCTGCTGCTAGTATTGTATCAGTTTGTTTCTGTAATGCTGCCTGATTGCAATAAAAGACATTAAAAAAAGGAGCATCTGTTCAGAATCCCACCCCATCAATGGTAGAACTCGTGATTCTTTCTGTCTGTAGTGGGGATATTTCTGATCCTGAAGCCACATGGTTTCTGTGGTTGTCTGAGAGGTTGAGACCATGAAGGTAGAGATCTATCTCTCTTTCCCTCAATCACAGGGAGGAATGTTACAATTTATCTCCATAGACATTACGCTATAGGAGCCGTTCTCTAATGGTTCAATAAGGGTATATGGCCCTTTTAATGGGCTTACAGTTATAGGGCAATCTGAACCAGTTCCATTGGTTCCACAGGGCAAATGATTAGCAACATAATTAAACACTAGATAGCCTAGTTCTTTGCAGTTACTAACACTGGGATAGATATATTCATCACATTTAGATGCTATATATTGGTAAGGTTGGTGTATTTGATCTAAGGCTAAATGGCCTGTTGAGCTTATTAGATGTCCTATATTTTCTATTTCCCGATTAGTAGTGTATACTTCACCAAGTATAATTAATTCATAACTGACAGACAATTTCCACTGACAATCATCAGGTTTTTTTATACGTCTGAGTCGATTCACATTATAAAAAGTGATTTTTTGATATGAGTCATAATTTCAGATTGTTTATCTGTTAACTCATTGTTTACTTATCCAAGTTATACTTAAAAGAGATGTATCTAATTTCTCATTCTGGAAGGTTAATCTCATAGCAGTTAACTTATTAAGTATCACTATAGCGTTCAATTCCTCAGTGAGGGTGGTGAAATCTGACAATGCAGCTGAGATGAGAGTAACCATATAGTCTGTAATATTCCTCTTCTGAGTTCTATACCATTAGAATCAGATATCTGACCAGTCGTGGACACTGTATCACTTAACAGGTGTCCTATAGTTATTAATACATCAGCATTACACAATAATTTTCTACCAACATCTTTATCTTTTTCACATTCATTATTAGTATTCGTACTGTGTGTATGTATGTGTGTGTGTGTGTATGTATGTATGTATGTATGTATGTGTGTGTGTGTGTGTGTGTATATATAATATAATATGAGAGGGGATGTCTGGATTGCACATTCCTCGCTTCGTTAGCCTCTCTTTGGTTGTGTTTCAAAGGTTATCGTTGCCTTTACATGAATGGCTGTAGTCGTGGGAATTTAGGAAGGCTGTATATCTATTGTCCCATGCAGTTAATCAGTTAATACTGTGAAACATCTCTCCACTACCTTCAGACCTCCAATCAGCAGGTAAAGCTTTTTCTTTTAGTTTTCCTGTGTCTTCATTTAACACTTCTGTTTTCAGCTTGATTAACAGTTCATCATATCCATCACCCCTCATGTCCTTTTTCCACCAGTCAGAATACAGGGCTTTGGAACAGAATACAGCTCCGGTATGTGGTCTTACTCCACCAGTAAAGTGATATTCTCTTCAGCATCTTCCCAGAATTGTACCTTTGCATGACTTCTTCCTCTGGGAAAGAAGCCCTTTGTGTATTCTGTCCAGTATTCAGGTAAAAAATGGGATATTCTTTATATTTTACCTTGTCTTGGATGGCACCAGGTCAGATTTAATTTCTTTTGCTGGCTATAACATTGTTGCTGGGAAGTCAACATAGTAACAATATCCAAAGGCTGCATAGCGCATCTTTTCTCTGTGTGTTCTTTGCTTGGAGTGGTCATGTAAGGTTAAATCATATTACAGTGTAGATGCTTGAACCATTTTCATGAATATGATCCCTTACCAGTCTTCTGCCTCCTGGAGAGTTGGTCCCAGCACTCTTTGCCATTATATTAGAGTCCTTAAGAATGATTTGAGAAACTCCCAATGTTCTCAGCTTCTGTATAATTGGCTTAGGAAAAGATTTCCATATAGTCCTTGTGGTAGGCCTGTAGTCTGTATATCTATTGGTGGTGTCTTGGTGTATGGCTCATCCTTTTCGGATGTTCTTTGGCCTGTTACTTAAATGAGCTTGTATCTTAGTCCAATTTAGGATTTCTCCTGGCTGTTGTGTAACATGCCAGTGCAGTCTCAGCATCACCATGCATGTTGATACAATTACGATAGTTGTGATCAAAAGAGAAAGGAGGAAAAATCCAATCTATTTTGTCTTTGACAAATGCCACACATATTTCATTTTAAGTCTCCATTTATTCCTCTGTATCTTTTCCTGGAAAAGACATTGAGGTTTCAGAGGAATCATGGTATCACTTACAGTATTCTGTGTCACATTTCCCCTCTCTGTTGCCTAGAGGAACATATTCAGGACCTTGTGAAGTGGGTCTATAGCCATCAGCTGTTGTGTTGAGTCAGAAATATCCACTGTGAGAAGGTCAGTGGTTCAGCAGGATTCTCTGTTCTGATTGTCAGCTGTAGGATTACAATGAGAAGCTAACTTTAAATTATCAATGCTTACTGTACATTTTCTGCCTTTTTTTGTTCTCCGTGATAAATGTCCCCTCCTTAAGCTTTGTCTTAATGCATAAAGGTGGTTTCCATCTTGGTCTCAATGGCTTAGTGGTCTGTCTTCCCACTTCTGGTTTCCAAGAATGGGTCTGTTCGGGTGTGTGAGCAAGCCTAGAGGAATAATCTCTCAATTCCTGTAAAACATTCAGTTTTTATAGTCTCCCTGATGAAGAAAGGTTATTATTAGTAAATTCAGTATCCATTGGAATACCAAATAACATTTAATTAAGAGTTATTTTAATATTAACAGAAGAGGGAATGTTATTTAAAGGGATAGTAGACCCCCCCAAAAACTGTAAACCAAATGATAGGAATAATAAAAACATACTGCCCTCATTCCCATCTCTCAAACTGTTATGGTTTGAGAGATATAATAAAATAAAGTCCTCTGTTCCCTCCCCTTTCTTCCTGACGAGCTGTAAAGCTGTCAGAGGCAGAATCCAGTCGCCCGACTGTAGGCGGCTCTTCAGGAGCACTGAAATCGGGATATCTAACTATAATTACTTCATCAGTATGGTCTATGTGGGCCTGGCTTGCAAGCACACACTGTAGACCATACAGATGAAGTAATTATAGTTATATATCTCTATGTCAGCGCTCCTGAAGAGCCGCCGTCTGGTCCCGGAAGCAGGATCTCATGACATTCGCTGTACAGCGGACACATGAGAAGGGGGAGGGAGCGGAGGTCTTTTTCTTACATCTCTCAAACTATAATGGTTTGAGAGATGGGAATGAGGGCGTTAAGTATGTTTTTATTATTCCTATCATTTGGCTTACAGTTTTTGGGGGGTTTACTATCCCATTAAACCAATTTGCACTTGAATTATCAAAGGATACCACAGTGAAAGGCAAATTCAGTAGACACTGTAATACCATTTAACATTTAATAAGGTGTTTGTTCGTTTTTTTCCCTTTTACCAAAAACAGCAGAAGGTATGTGAGTTAAAGCAATTTTCACTTGAATTATCAATGGATACCGCTGTGTAAGGCAAGAAGTGGTCAAAAATCATTTACTTAGCTTCTTTCCTTTTCCATACCCTCTACTTAGGGTATAGTTGGGTGTGCGAATATCTCGTGCCATACCATATGTATTAGCCCACTCTTGGAATTATCTTGCAGTACATGCAGGTCCTCCTACCACTGTACAGGGCTTTGAGTTTACCAATACAGGCTTAAGAGATGAGATAATGGAGCTTGGTGGAGCTAGTTGCACCACAAATGGGGTAACCAAGTAAATCTTGTACAAGCAGCAACACATACCAGTAAATATTTATAGCCATGTAAAAGGGGATAATGGACCTATATGGTCTAAATAAGTTTAAGCTAAATAGCTTAGCTGACATTTCTTTGACATTGTAAGGAGGAGACTGATGATTGGGACTCTAAGTAGGTAAACATGGCTTCCAAGTCCCAATACAGTTTTCCTCATATTATGTCATCAATACTTTTGTTTCAAAGTAGTAAATACATTTTCCCTACCCTATCTTATAGCATCTCATTACTGTAGTTACAGTAAATCTTGACTGACTGCTTGTGCTAAATAGTCAGCAAGTTGGTTATGGTCACCTGGAATATGAACAGAGGTACTTAGCTTCATGAGCTACTTAGCTTCATGAGCTGGTTCAATATCAGGCTTTTCCGTAAGGTAAG
Organism: Rhinophrynus dorsalis; assembly: GCA_037306005.1. Lineage (NCBI taxonomy): Eukaryota > Metazoa > Chordata > Amphibia > Anura > Rhinophrynidae > Rhinophrynus > Rhinophrynus dorsalis. Next base: position 3,286,546 of record CM074719.1, read on the forward strand.
GTGCCACTGCTTTCCATTTACCAATTTGAGTTAAAAGTTTCCTTTTAGCTATAAGAAAACCAGGTTTCCATGTAGGCAAATCTTCTACCATTGACCTTGCTAGATAAACTGAGTCAGTAACAATTAACCCCTTACCGCCCGAGGACGTACATGTACGTCCCGGAAATACGGGTCCCCTCTTGGCTGCACACCGTTCGGGGACTCCAGATTCATTTAAAAAAATTTTTAAAAATGTTCGGCGGGTGTTAAGTGCTGGCCGCGTGCGTGCTCACACGCGGTCGGTCACTAAGAGTCAGTATAGGCCCTTTATCTATTACTGCTTCCTGCATTACAAAGGACTAAATGTCAGTATGTTCTGCAGAATGATCTCCTATGTGGAATTGCTGTGTTAGTGTTATATCAGGTGAGTATTTAGCTATATCCGCTCCTCCAAATTCATTCACTCCCTATTAATTAGAATTTTCAGCTGAACCATCAGTGTAATAAATGTAGTAACAATAATAATAACAATAATAACAGTAATAGTAATAATTAGGATGTTGTTGATATTCGCTATTGGATGACCGGTATGCCTAAGGCAAGTCATCTAGTGGGGAAGTCATGTAATCCTGAATGAAGAGGATGTAGAACACAGTAAATTATGTCAGATATCTTGGCCGTGAGCCGGGTGTCTTCATTTTAGCCCAGTTACTGAGACCGCGGTTAACAGTTTCTCAAATGGAAGCAATCTCTATTTATTTATTAATCCTATGTAGTAATGAAAACCGGTGTGGTTTTTGTGGAAGCTGATTCTGCAGAAAGATTAACTCTCTGAGTGCCAGAGATTTAACCCCTTAGTGCTCGGCCGCTCGCGCATGCGGCTGGCACTTAACACCACCAAACTATTTTTCTTCATTTTATCAAATGACTTCCGGGACGTATGTGTACGTCCTCTGTCCACGTGGGACACCCGCTCGGAATATACATATACGTCCTCAGGCGGTAAGGGGTTAACATGAGTAAAAGGCATGTCACAGGAGAAATGTTTAAACGTTACTTCCTCTTTTATGTGTAACTAAAGACTAGATGCCCCTGATATTCAAACAACATTGCATGATTAAGAATTCCTATAACATATCTTAATTATCTAAGATTTTGTGGTTTTCTAATGGATACTATTTATATAGTTAAAAAAAATATATAGAGAGATATTATATATTATATACAATTGTGTGAGAGGCCCTTTTCCCTGTTACTAGTTTTGAAACCTAAGAATGTAATGTACCTTTCTCTCTTGTGATGTTTTTTTTATATATTTATTTAAAGAGACCGTGTACACTGCTTCCCTCAATATTGTAAGAAGTTTATTTAGAGTGTCGATGTGTTCTCTCATCATCATGAGTAAAATATATGTCATCAGCATATGCTTCTACAGTTGGGAAGTTAAGTTGATAATAAATTTACTATAAGTTTAATGTAATTTAAAGTGTTAGTAATGTCTAAAAAAACTTTTTTGCATTTAGAAGAGCTTAAAAAGCTGATCTAAATGCAAAAAACATATCTCTCAAACCGCTGTGGTTTAAGAGATACAGGTGTTTAAAGTTTGCTGTCTCCTACTGACAGCTATAAAGCTGTCAGCAGGAGATTCGTGTCGGTCGACACGCTGGCGCTTGAGAAGTGCCGCGATCTCATTACTTACACGGAATCTCTTCATTGGAATGGTCTAAAACGTGTGCCTAGTGTTCAGGCACACGTTTTAGACCATTCCAATGAAGGGATTCCTTGTAAGTAGGAGACAGCAAACTTTAAACGCCCGTATCTCTTAAACCATAGTGGTTTGAGAGATACAGTTTTTTTGCATTTAGATCAGCTTATTAAGCTCTTCTAAATGCAAAAAAACGTTTTGTTTTTTTTAGACATTACTAACACTTTAAACCTCTTTCTTTTATAACCCATTTAAAAATGGATAGAGAGTGTGTATTTTAAGCTGTTACAGGGGATGTTATTTTATGGTTCACTATTGAAATGTCGCCATCTATTGGGTGACCAAGAAAAGGGTGCATTAAAAATATCCACACAATCACTTATTGTCTATGGCACTAATCTGCAAATACAGCAGTTACACAACAAAAAATGTAATCAGAGTACACCTAAAAATTGGGCAGTAAGAGTCCTTTAGCTTCTGTCCGCTTGTCTTTGCTGCCAATTCTCCCACGAACCTCTGGTTTCGGCTTCTCACCAATGTGTACAATGTAAAACAAGAGAGAAGGAGCACACAATCTAAGTGCAGACTGCTTCAAACTTCACAAAAATTGACCTTCACCGTGCTGGATGGACACCTGTCCCCTTCACTGTGCTCACAACACCTCACTGTGGACAATATTCCCACTCACCTTTATTGATGCAAAATCCTGCCTCAAGGTGTTAGCGCCTCTACTGAATAACCCCCAGTAACGGTATACTTACACTCCTCCACTGGTCCTCCTTGAACTACAACAGTTCTGCTCCCTCCAACTGGATCCACAATGATTTCCTTCTTTCTAGGGATTGCGGGATACTTGAGGGGACCTAACTTTAAGTGGGAGATCTCTAAAAAAGCAATACCAAACTATGGGTCCAGTTTACAAATATTTATTTAAGGTATAAACTGTTCACTGCTATGATAAAAAACAAAAATAAAAACATACAGACAATATGGTGTCCTAAAAATATCTGCCTATACGCCCAATGCGTTTCCCAGCCATAACAAGCTGCTTCATCAGGGGCCTCTGACAAAGCAGCTTGTTTCGGCTGGGAAATGCATTGGATATGCAAAGAGCTGGTCAGAGGTGCTCAACTAGGAGCAAGCCTGCTATTGAACTGAGCAGTCACTATAGGAATGGTGTCCTACCCAGGGTGCAGTCTCTATAGGAATGGTGTCCTACCCAGGGTGCAGTCTCTATAGGAATGGTGTCCTACCCAGGGTGCAGTCTCTATAGGAGTGGTGTCCTACCCAGGGTGAGTCTCTATAGGAACGGTGTCCTACCCAGGGTGAGTCTCTATAGGAACGGTGTCCTACCCAGGGTGAGTCTCTATAGGAGTGGTAACCTACCCAGGGTGCAGTACCTATAGGAACGGTGTCCTACCCATGGTACAGTCTCTATGGGAATGGTGTCCTACCCAGGGTACAGTCTCTATAGGAATGGTCCTACTCAGAGTGCAATCTCTTTTAGCCCACTAGTGCCTTTCACAGACAGGAAATATCCTAAAGCACATCATATTGGTCCTGCCGTTACAGCAGTCCAGCCACGAAATGCCAGGCAATTCCTCTCTGAATGAGAGAAGCAGCCAACCCCAGTCATACGTTTTGGCCTTGTTGGGCCTCATCAGTGAGGTGCAGCTGATCTCTCTAGACACTGAGCAAGGGGTCCAGGTATGGATCCCCATGTAACCAACCCTAAGGATAATTTGCATATGTAAACACCTGCTCAGAGATGCTCAACTAGGAATGAGCCTACCCTAATATCAAGTAGGCGCTACTGGAAGTGTGTCCTATCCAGGGTGCAGTCTCTTTTAGCCCACTAGTGCCTTTCAACAAGGCCAAAATGTACGTCTGGGGTTGACTGCATCTCTTGTTCAGAGAGGAATTGCCTGGCACTTTGTGGCTGGACTGGTATTTTGGAAGGACCAATATGAAATGTTTAGGATATTTCCTCTATATGAAAGACACTAGTGGGCTAAAAGAGCTGGCACCCTGGGTAGGACACCATTCCTATCGAGACTGCACCCTGGGTAGGACACCATTCCTATCGAGACTGCATCCTGGGTAGGACACCATTCCTATAGAGACTGCACCCTGGGTAGGACACCATTCCTATAGAGCCTGCACCCTGGGTAGGACACCATTCCTATCGAGACTGCACCCTGGGTAGGACACCATTCCTATAGAGACTGCACCCTGGGTAGGACACCATTCCTATCGAGACTGCACCCTGGGTAGGACACCATTCCTATCGAGACTGCACCCTGGGTAGGACACCATTCCTGTAGAGACTGCACCCTGGGTAGGACACCATTCCTATCGAGACTGCACCCTGGGTAGGACACCATTCCTATCGAGACTACACCCTGGGTAGGACACCATTCCTATAGACCCTGCTAAATTCTATAAAAGGCTCATCCTTAGTTGAGTGTCTCTGACCAGTTGGTTTGAGTACTCAGAGTTAAATCAGTCAATGAAATAATCTATCCCTTCACAAGCAGGGAGATCTTGATATAGACATGGTCTGTTAGTGAGCGATCAGGGCACAAGATGAGAACCACTGTCTAGATTGTAAATGTCACTAATCCTCTTCCTATCCCTACCCCCAGCTTACAGCCCCCTGTCGGTGACAATGGTCTCAAACAGCAGGTTGCGATGTGATTCACCCCAGTGGTACCCACAACCAACGGTGAATTGGAACATTTCCTCCTCTACAGACGATCTCACCAACCTCACCATCAGTAACTTCACCACAGGACTGAACAGCATGCTGGAGGTGACATCCGAACTGACATCGGTGCAGAAGAATACTCAGTACAAGTGTGTGATCAAGAACGCGCTGGCACAGGCAGAGTGTGACGTTATACTGACAGGTGTGTGATACGGCGGGGAGAGGACGCAAACACAAGACTTGCCACACCAGGGGGTCGTATATACTAACGAAAAGTGCAGGAGTTCTGGGGCAAACCATATCAGCTAAAAATTCCCATTGATTTAATTGAGGATTTTAATTGCTTCACTGCTAGAGAGTTCTCCAACACATTGAGAAGCAACGCGCTGGAGACCTGCCTAGTATTCAAGGGGTTAAAATATCCATTTAAATAAATGAGAATTTTTAGTTCGTACCTATAGTGCTCATGGGCTCTCTTTCCGTCTCCCTAAATGTGTATATATGTAAAATGGTCTCACTGGTGAGATGTACTGAAATACCAACGGATGAGTGTATGAAAGGGAGGAGCTAAAAGGGATGAGTGTATGAAAGGGAGGAGCTAAAAGTGTGTATGAGAGGGTGGAGCTAAAAGGGATGAGTGTATGACAGGGAGGAGCTAAAAGTGTGTATGAGAGGGCGGAGCTAAAAGGGATGAGTGTATGACAGGGAGGAGCTAAAAGGGATGAGAGTATGAAAGGGCGGAGCTAAAAGTGATGATTGTATGACAGGGCGGAGCTAAAAGGGATGAGTATGACAGGGCGGAGCTAAAAGGGATGAGTATGAAAGGGCGGAGCTAAAAGCAGTGGCATAACAATAAAGGTCGCAGGGGTCGCACCTGCGACCGGGGCCCTCAGACCAGTGGCCGGCCGCCCCCCATGACCCCCTCGCCCACAGCAACTCCCACTACAGCCGCCGGTTCTAGTAATGCAGAGCGCTGGGAGATGACATCATCTGCATTACTAGAGAGGTGCGCGGGAGCTTCAGTTGTAGAGATCTGTGCCGAAGGAAGCACAGATCTGTCAAACCATGTCCTAGACCACCAGGGACTGGAGTCAGGGGTATTGTGGAGATGAAGGGGGCATTGTGGAAGGGGCATTGTGGAGATGAAGGGGCATTGTGGAAGGGGCAATTTGGAGATTGGGGGGCATTGTGGAGATGAAGGGGGCATTGTGGAAGGGGCATTGTGGAGATGAAGGGGCATTGTGGAAGGGACACTGTGGAGATGAAGGGGCATTGTGGAAGGGACACTGTGGAGATGAAGGGGCATTGTGGAAGGGACACTGTGGAGATGAAGGGGGCATTGTGGAAGGGGCACTGTGGAGATGAAGGGGACCTTGTGGAGCTGAAGGGGGCATTGTGGAGATGAAGGGGCAATTTGGAGATATGGGGGCATTGTGGAGATGGATATGACATTGTGGAGATGAAGGGGCAATTTGGAGATTGGGGGGCAATGTGGAGATGAAGGGGGCATTGTGGAAGGGGCAATGTGGAGATGAAGGGGCATTGTGGAGATGAAGGGGGCATTGTGGAAGGGGCAATGTGGAGATGAGGGGGCATTGTGGAAGGGGCAATGTGGAGATGAAGGGGGCATTGTGGAAGGGGCAATGTGGAGATGAAGGGGACATTGTGGAGTTGAAGGGGGCATTGTGGAAGGGGCAATTTGGAGATATGGGGGCATTGTGGAGATGGGGGCAATGTGAAGATGAAGGGGCAATTTGGAGATTGGGGGGCAACGTGGAGGTGGCCAATGTGGTTGAGGGGGTCTGGGGCCAATGTGGTCGGGAGGGGCCCATGGCAATTCTTGCACCAGGGCCCAGTGGCTTCTAGTTACGCCTCTGGCTAAAAGGGATGAGTGTATGAAAGGGCGGAGCTAAAAGGGATGAGTGTATGAAAGGGCGGAGCTAAAGGGATGAGTGTATGAAAGGGCGGAGCTAAAAGGGATGAGTGTATGAAAGGGCGGAGCTAAAAGGGATGAGTGTATGACAGGGAGGAGCTAAAAGGGATGAGTGTATGAAAGGGCGGAGCTAAAAGGGATGAGTGTATGAAAGGGCGGAGCTAAAAGGGATGAGTGTATGAAACGGTGTGTAACTAAAACTTTATAATGAACTAGCAATACTGGCACCGCTTCGCCCATGTAATGAAATTTATATTTATTTATTTTTTTATGTCAGACCTCATGGTGGGGCATCAGTACCCCTCCTGATGCACCCCAGCTACTGATCTACCCGTCTATTCGGCTGGGAGATCCATAGAGTGGATGCAGGGGAGAGCAGCATGGCTCCCCTACTTCCATCCTACCAGAAGTGCCAGGTAGGAAGGGAGGGAACGCCAAACCCTTTCACATTAATGAGGACAAGCCTCGGTGAAGGGGAGGGACTAGCCTGTTTGTCCTTGTGAATGGGAGGGACTAGCCTATTTGTCCTTGTGAAGGGGAGGGGCTATTCTGGTTGTCCTTGTGAAGGGGAGGGGCTATTCTGTTTCCCCTGGTGACGGAGAGGGACCACCATGTTACCTTTGAAATAGCGCAAGGAAATATGCATTGCTGGCCCCTATCGTTCACCAGGGCAAACACCGTTGCCGCTCCTCTTCAGCAGGGCAATTAGAACAGCCCCTCCCCTTTGCCATTGTGAACAGGATGACTCCTCCCCTTCACCATGGTGGAAGCAGGAGAGTGAACACTGTGAGGCTATGACCACTCCACTTCGCCATGGCAAATAGGGTGGCCCCTCCCCTTCACCATTGCTATGAGACTGACTGGATGAGGAAGCAGGGACAAGGCTGTAGCCACTCCCCTTTCTGTGGTGAACAGGGCGGCCCCTCCCCCTTGCCCAGGCAATGAGGCTGGTTGGTTCACCTACCTGCCTCCACCTTATCCAAGTAGCGTTCCCAGTCATGCCCCCTGACGGTGAACCAGAAACGCTAAGAATTTTTTATATATATATATATATATATATATATAGTTTTAAAGCCCTGTACATGGGCCACGGTGCCACCCAGCAGCCTCGGCTGGCGCCTCTCTGCTCACTGCCTGTCGTGCAGTCATGCGCAGTACAGAGTGCCCAAACGTGCCACAAAGGAGCGTACCACAACTCAGGACACCTGTGCCCCCATATCCAACACAAAGAAATGTACCACAATCTAGGACGTCCGTACCGCCCCATAACCAACACACAGGAACGTACCACAATCCAGGACCCTGTAACCCCCCATAACCGATACACAGGAACGTACCACAATCCAGGACCCTGTAACCCCCATAACCGATACACAGGAACGTACCACAATCCAGGACCATGTAACCCCCATAACCAATACACAGGAACGTACCACAATCCAGGACCCTGTAACCCCCCCCCCATAACCAATACACAGGAACGTACCACAATCCAGGACCCTGTAACCCCCCATAACCAACACACAGGAACGTACCACAATCCAGGACCATGTAACCCCCCATAACCAACACACAGGAACGTACCACAATCCAGGACCCTGTAACCCCCCCATAACCAATACACAGGAACGTACCACAATCCAGGACCCTGTAACCCCCCCATAACCGATACACAGGAACATACCACAATCCAGGACCCTGTAACCCCCCATAACCAACACACAGGAACGTACCACAATCCAGGACCCTGTAACCCCCATAACTGATACACAGGAACGTACCACAATCCAGGACCCTGTAGCCCCCATAGCCAATACCAGGTCAGAGAGGGGTTGGTTCCTGCCTGGAGGAGGCGTCTGTGTAGCAGAGGGGACTGAACCTGTTTCTCAGAACAAGACAGAGGGGTTAGTGCCTGCCCAGCAGAGGGGATGATACCTGCTCCTGACCTGTTCCAGTGGGTAGAAGAGCGAGTCCCTACCCAGGTCACCGCTCCCCATTGATCTGGCTGCACCTGGAGGTCTTCCAATCTGGTTGACCGCTCCTCCTCTGGGTGGTGCAGCTAGATCCAGTGGCAAACGGCCCAGGTCTGTCCAGTGGTCCTCTGAGGCCGGTCCGGTGTAAATGACCTGGTAGGTGCCCCCCTAACGCTACAGGGGGCGGGGGCCGTCACACCCCCTGCTTTCCAATTTAACCCCTTGAGGTCAGATAAGTACTCTTGCATACTTTTAGGTACTTTTTGAGTTATTAAATAATATATAATAAAACACAATTCCAATGGTTCCTCTCCTTTATTCAGTATTTATAAAGAAAGCTAAAATACAGAGATTTATATTCCCCTCCTTGGCTAAACCAGGCAAACCATTTCCCTTTTTACCTCACTTATTGCTTTATCAGTTACGCACAGTTAAAACCAACATTACCTCAAGGCTTGAGTCCAGCTACAAGTCAACAGAGGTGAAGGTGGAAGGCAAATGAGGAGGAGGAGATAGACACGAGGGGGCTGGATCCACCAACAATAGGATTAGAAAAAGTCATCCAGAGCAGCTGTGCTCTATGCTTTTATACCCAATTTCTAACCACGCCCTCCTGCTTTCCTATTGGCTAAAGGCTATGATGTCAAAAAACCCACCTCCATCAATTTCCTAGCATGTGTAAAGTCACCACACTTCTCTCCTGTCTTTCCACTATTTGACTGTCTTTTACAATATTTAAATATTGTTTAAATATTTACAATATTTAGTGGGGTCTTCTGACTTGTCAGAATCTAAAGGACACATGGGTAAGTCCAAAGCTTTGAATTCTGGGGTTCCCCTAACTCCTTTAACCCATTGTTCCTCATCCTTAACTGGGCATCCAGTACCTTATGTCCCTCTCGCACAGTCGCCCCTACACCACCTCAGGGGCCCTCATCTGCTGATGAGGAACCAGTTTGGGTTATCATTTCAGTCTACTCTATCTATTCAAGGGGTCCTGAGCTCTTGGTCTGTGCGGTACCCAGTGGCCCCCAGCAGGTGTTTGAGCCCTGTATTTGGGGTCGACACACACAAATCACTGGGGATTCCCTGCTGAAGACAGAGAGACTGAAGGTGATGATTAGACTTGTCTCTTTCCCTGGGGGATTATGATGAGGATGAATGCTCGAGGAGAGGCTTATTCAGGATTTCCTGGGAGCACGTCACATCTCAGAGGCCATAGAGGAAGTTACCATCTTTCCTTGGACAAGGTTCTCCTGGAGAAATGGAAGACGCCTGACTGACGTCCTTAACTAGCGCATTGCTACCCCTCCTGGAGTTGATTTCACTGATTTCACTTGCCAAGCACATGGCACTGAGACTGGCACATGCCACAGCTCTTAAGGAACTAGGTAATTAGGGCAAAGGCTATCTGGTTGATCAACTCTTGGATGCCATCCTAGGGGTGCTGTTAAGGATAACCTGGTGGCTTTGCTATACAAGGTACTTGAAGCTAATGCTTATCTTGCTAGGTTTTCTGGCAGGGCCACAGCCTTTCAGTAGCTGCCCATCTAAGATCTGGTCAGCTGACCATTTGTCCAAGAAGACTCTGGTTTCTCTTCCCTTTGTAAGCAAACAATTGCTTGGCCATGAATAGGAGAAGGTTATCAGCATTGCCCCTGGCAGAAAGAGTGCTTTGCTGCCTCATGTAATGCCTAAACATGCCACTGATGATTTTCATTACCCCGCCAATTTGGGTACACACCACGGGCACCGCGTCCACAGATAGCACAGGTGAGTCCTTCCCCAAGTAGGCTTGGGAAGGCAAGAAGACTGTTCAGAAGCCTAAGGCCTACAAGTCTATCTCTGTATGACTCACCGGGGCCCCACTGAGACACGTCACCACCTCACTGAGACACTTCACCCTCTTCTCACTGAGACACGTCACCCTCTTCTCACTGAGACACGTCACCTCCTCACTGAGACACGTCACCCTCTTCTCACTGAGACACGTCACCCTCTTCTCACTGAGACACGCCACCTCCTCACTGAGACACGTCACCCTCTTCTCACTGAGACACGCCACCTCCTCACTGAGACACGTCACCTCCCCAATGAGACACGTCACCCTCTTCTCACTGAGACACGTCACCCTCTTCTCACTGAGACACGTCACCTCCCCAATGAGACACGTCACCCTCTTCTCACTGAGACACGTCACCCTCTTCTCACTGAGACACGTCACCTCCCCACTGAGACGCGACACCCCCTCTCCCCACTGAGACACTCCACCTCCCCACTGAGACGTCACTTCTTCACTGAGACACATCACTTCCTCACTGAGACACCCCCTCTCCCCACTGAGACACCCCCTCTCCCCACTGAGACACACCACCTCCCCACTGAGACACACCACCTCCCCACTGAGACACACCACCTCCCCACTGAGACACACCACCTCCCCACTGTGACGCACAGTCTCCCCACTGTGACGCGCAGTCTCCCCACTGAGACACCCCACCTCCCCACTGAGACACCCCACCTCCCCACTGTGACGCGCAGTCTCCCCACTGTGACGCGCAGTCTCCCCACTGTGACGCGCAGTCTCCCCACTGAGACGCGCAGTCTCCCCACTGAGCTGCTTCTCTCCACTGAATCACTCCTCCTCAGGGAGACACTCCCTCTTCCCGCTGAGACACCCCCTTTTCTCACTGAGACACTCCCTCCAGATGCTCTCTTCTCTACGGAGTCACTTTCTCTCCACTGAATCGTTCCCTCTCCTTGCTGAGCTACTCCCACTCTCCTACCTGAGACACTCCTCCTCCCTACTGAGCCACTTTGTCTCCTCACTGAGCTGTTCTGTTTCCCTGCTGAGCCAGGCTCATACCTCTCTGGTGCTCAGAAGGATTAAATCAATTGGGGTGCAGTTTCTTCTCTAGAATTGCATCTCTTCTGTGCATAAAGCCTTGCGTGTGTGTCTCTATTTAAATAGATCATTAAAGGGATAGTAATACTTAAAATGTAAAAATATATGTGGTAGGGTTTATCCCCCTGAGTAAAACAAGGGTGGCTTAGTGGTTAGCACTGTTGCCTTGCAGCGCTGGGGTCCTGGGTTCAAATCCCAACAAGGACAACATCTGCAATGAGTTTGTATGTTCTCACTGTGTTTGCATGGGTTTCCTCCCACACTCCAAAAAACATACTTATAGGTGAATTTAGATTTAGATTGTGAGCCCCAATGGGAACAGTGACCAATATGAGTGTAAAGCATTGCAGAATCTGTGTGCGCTATATAAATAAAGGATCATTATTATTATTATTACTCCCATTGCTGAGAGATATTTTAATAAAAAAATTATAACAGCTCAAACTTGAATCTTTTAGGTGCAATATCACAGCGGCCTGAAAATTTACAGTGGCGCTGTTGCTACACCATCCTATGGACAGCTCTGGTCTGTAGACCATAAATCTCCATACAATGGTGTAGCAACATCGCCACTGTAAATTTTCAGGCCACTGTGATATTGCACCTAAAAGTTTGAGCTGTTATAATGTTTTAATAAAATACCTTTCAGCAGTGGGAGTACCCTTGTTTTACTCAGGGGGATAAACCCTACAACAATTTTTTTTTCATTTTAAGTATAACTATCCTTTTAAAAATAATTCTGTTGTAGTTTATGAAATTAACACTAGGTGTCCCTGTTAAATTATACTAATGTCTTTTAACCAGACCAGGTCCAGCTTCCAGCAGTTGCAGTTTTTTCTTTTTTCAGTCAGCGCAGAAAAATACCATTTCCCATTTTCTTAAAAGGGTCTGTTAACCCCTTGAACACTAGGGAGGGTTGTAGTGCATTGCAATGCTTTGGATTTCCAGCTTACCCTTTTAAAAAGGGACATATATGAAAAAAAGCATTATTACATGGGAACCGTTGCGGTCCAGTAATAATAACCGCGGCCCTGCAGCGTGCATTCTTCATCTATGTCCATTTTAAAGGTATGACCTGGCCACCCTGGCATTAGAGATCTTTCTAGGATTTAATGTGTTAAAAGCCTAGCATAACACGTTAGTGTAGACATGAGATACTTACGACTGCCAACTTTGGCCAAGATGTCATGTTTTTGTTGCTAAAAAGGAAAAAAAAAAAGTCTACATAACAATTTTATCAAAACTGGTTCAAAGTCGGTCTGAGTTTTAAAACATGCAGTGTGTCTATATTTAAACCCTAACTTTGTACCCGTTTTGATAAAATTATCCTGTTAAGCTTTTTTTTTTTTTTTACAGGTAAGAAGAAAAAAACATTCTTGGCCAGAGCTGCACAATAATAAGTATTTAATCTCTACACTAACATTATTAGTGCAGAAATGAGATTCTTATGATTGCCCAACCCTGACCAACATGTTTTCCTTTTTACCAAAAAAAAAAAAAAAAAAGCTTAACAGGATAAATTTAGCAAAGTTAGTCCAAAGAAACGGTTACGGTTTTAAAATGTGCATATATTTAACCTGTAACCCTGACTTTGAGCCAGTTTTGACAAAATTATCCTGTTAAGCTTATGTTTTTATTGGTAAATTGGGAAATAAAACCTCTTGGTCAGGACTGGGCAATCATAATAATCTCATTTCTGCATTAAGATAGACTCTGATATGCTGTACTGTATACTGGTGTATATGTTGGTACAGAAATGTTGTTTTTATGATTGCCCACCTGGGACCATGTTAGCAAAATGCATTTAACCCCTTAAGGACCAACGGTCCCGGGGTGTGCTGTCCCTTAAGGACCAAATAGGAAACTTTGACGTGACTGATCACGTGTGCCGGCACGCCGAACGGGGGACTGAAAGAGATCGCTCCGGTCTTGGAGTGATCAACTTCAGTCCCCGGTATTAGTCACTGCGCTGCTACAGGAGCGCGGTGAGTAAAAGTACGTGATGTACCAGGACCATCACTGGTCCTTAAGTGCCGGACCAGCATGACGGTCCTGCAACGTCAATGGTCCTTAAGGGGTTAACCTCTTGTCGCACAATCAATGAAGAGACAAGATTCAGAGAAGGGACAAAACAGGAATCCACTTTATTTGAATAAAGGAGAACAAACTACAAAAATTGTTCCGTTCTAAAGAAAATAAAGCTTGAGGTGCATTTATATACTAGTACACACCCTAATAATCATAAAGCATTTTTGGTAATAACATGATGCATTATGGTCTAAAAAATACAAGCATGATACATTTGTAGTCCAAAAGCAAAACACTATGATTATATTCCCTCCCCTTCACCCCTACCCACCATGATTATCTATATATCCACCAATCACATTTATTCACCCTTCACCCAATTATTGTGTTACACACTCGCTACTTCTCAGCTACTAAACATCTTAACAATAGGACCTTTAAAGGGATAGCAACATTTTGTTTTACCTTTATTTTATTTTGTAGGAATTAAAAAACATGAACGATAAGCCTTATATCTTAAACCTTTACGGTTTATGAGATATTCACAAGCAAAGTTTCCCCCTCCCGCCCCTTTTACCTAGTGTAAGTCATCTCTTCTCAGATGTGGAATCCAGTCCATAGACCAGACAGATAACAGCAGGGGACAATCTTCTTCCTATGAGAACAATGAAAGCCCTGCCCCCCTTTTACCTAGTGTAAGCCATCTCTTCTCAGATGTGGAATCCAGTCCATAGACCAGACAGATAACAGCAGGGGACAATCTTCTTCCTATGAGAACAATGAAAACCCTCCCGCCCCTTTTACCTAGTGTAAGCCATCTCTTCTCAGATGTGGAATCCAGTCCATAGACCAGACAGATAACAGAAGGGGACAATCTTCTTCCTACGAGAACAATGAAAGCCCTGCCCCCCTTGACAAGTTTTTCAGGTTTTCCCTTATCTTAATTGAAGATTGTCCCTCTCTGCAGTCTACCTGGGCACCTCCCTTCTGATCTGGCTGAGCAGTGTTACATCAGTAAAAGGGGCGGGAGGGGGATACTGTCATTGAATTACTCCTGAACTACAACTCAGACAGAATTGATATAACACTCTCCATGGCCCAAATACTATGATGATTAATTAGAGCTGCTTTTATTAAGAAACATTACTATCCCTTTAATATAGACAGCTGCGTATGCAGCCTTGAAACGGACCTTATCTAAGAGCAGAGACTTAGCGAGATGGGAGAACAAGCGGAGAGGTAGGAGGATGAAGGGAGAGGGATCAGAGCTGCGCTATCTTTCTCATAGCACCAACAATTTACAAGTACATCGGCTTAACTCCTCTTTTGCTGTCACTAAGTGAATGCATACTATGTTAGTACCTGATTTTGATATCAATCACTATAACGGATCCCACCCGTTACTAGAGCCTTGTCTGGGCATGGCATTTATTCACCCCTGGGCCCAAGGATTATGGATATTGGACACTCCTTTGTGCCCGGGCATACAATCTCTCAAGCCCTTATCCTGGACTAAGAGACGTTGGCTAGCCTTATGTGGATAGGCAGCTGTGCCAGAGGAAAGAGCAATTCAAGGCTTGTGTGCTGCAAACTCTTCTGCCCTGCAAAGGGTTAATTATTTTAGTTTGGACATATTTACTTTCAATCTGTATTGCTGCCCCCCAAGCCTTTTGCTTAATTATTCAACCCCTGACCATTGTTAAGGGAATGAATATTCTGGCCACTCAAGTAATTGTATTGAGAACTGTCTTGTGGCCCCCTGCTGTGTGCTAATCCAATCATGTCTGCCCTATTATGTTTCCCTGAATCATTTGTTGTTGGTTCGTTGACCCTTTGTGGTGACTGAATTATCCCTGTGACTACCCCATTGTGTTCTGCCCTACCATTTACTGTACCCATTGGAGGAACTGTGATTGAATTAAGTCTCCTGTACTGTGCTCCAAGTTAGTGTGGTCTGAAACTGTATAAATATGCTGTGGTTTGTTGTAATAAAGAGAGTTCTGTTTTGGAGTGAACAAGGAGTCCTGGAGTCTTGTATTGCTTATGGTCTAAAGTATCCACTCTGATACCCATCTGCGCCAAGTATCCTGAATCGCTGACCGCCTGCTGCCAGTTTCCTGCGTCCTAACTTCGTGGACTGTCAGGCGGCGACGTGGACTCCTCCCTGCTTCCCTGCTTCCAGCGATCCTGCGGCTGTTTCCAGTGACCGTCCATACTCCAACTGGTGCACCTGACGGCGCTTATCTGCGTCGAGAAGGAGAGACCCAGGAACGACGGCGGAAGGTGACGCGGTCCCTTCTCAGCTTCCGTTATATTGGTGGCATAGCGGTGGGATTTCTCCTTCTTTCATCGGGTGCATCGAATGACACATGGTGGAGATCCTGGGACACGACGGCATGTCGCCAGACTGGAACTTCATTAAGTTTGTGCTGGAGGAACTCTGGATAACGCTGATAGCGAGGAAAGGGGACCCGGTCGACAAGGACCCGGTCTTCCGAGCAATGGAAAAGCTAATGCCCTTCCTGGGACCACATCCGTCGATTGAAAGGATTGATCGACTTATGAAGGCGGTACGTGCACGTTCCACAGTGCACTGCAGGAACGCTGTGCAATTACTCTGGCCGTGGTGAGAGGGGATACATTCCTCACCAGGCCCTGTGAGGACTACTGTGTGGACTTTGCATCGGGGAGCGGGACAACTGTCCTCTTTGATGAACCTGTAGCCCTGGATATGGGTAACTCTGAACTAGGGAGTGGGGATGCGTTCTCCCTCAGCAATGTGGAAGGTGCCCTGGAGAAGGAGCAGTGTGTGCTCCCCAGGGATATGGATGACGCATCCTTAAGGGATGGGACCACGGTCTCCCTCAAGGCAGAGCAGGGCCCTACGGTGAATGGCCTGGAAGAGGAACCCAGCGGACTGCCCCAATGCAGTGCTGCTGCTGGCTCTGTGAACCTTGTGAACTTTGAACTGATGGGTGGGAATGCGGTCCCCATCAGCCCTTGTGAATCCCCTGCTGTGGTGGGTAGGAGTGAGCACACCACCCCTTGTTTTGCCCTGACGCTGGTGAGTGTGGAAGAACTCACCAGCAGCCCCAAAGAGATGTCCCCTGGTTTGGGGGAGAATGCCCTGGGAGCGGAGCCGTGTGGGCTCCCCAGGGTCATGGATGCTGCCGCCTGGAGGGATGGGACTGCGGTCTCCCTCAAGGCAGAAAAAGGGACTGTTAATAATGGCCTACAAGAGGAGGACCCCAGCAGGCTGGGAGAAAGCAGTGCTGCTGGCCCTCCTGTGGATATGGACTGTGAACTGATGGGTGGGAGCAAGCCCATCAGTCCCCCTGAGGCCCCTGCTGTAGTGGGTGGGAGAGAACCCAGCAGCAGCCTCAAGATGTTGCCCCTGGTGGGGGTGGAAGATGCCCTGGGAGCAGAGCCGTGCGTGCTCCCCAGGATTACAAGTAATGTCGCCTTGAGGGATGGGACTGCGGTCTCCCTCAAGGCAGAAGAAAGGCCTATGTGTAATGGCTTACAGGAGGAGGACCCTAGTGGGATGGGAGAAAATAGTGCCGCTGGCCCTCCTACAAATATGGACTGTGAACTGATGGGTGGGAGGAAGCCCATCAGTTCCCCTGAGACCCCTGCTGTAATGGGTGTGAGAGAACCCAGCAGCAGCCCCAAAATGTTGCCCCTGGTGGGGGTGGAAGATGGCCTGGGAGCGGAGCCGTGCGTGCTCCCCAGGATTACAAGTAATGCGGCCTTGAGGGATGGGACTGCGGTCTCCCTCAAGGGAAAAGAAAGGCCTGTGTGTGATGGCCTACCAGAGGAGGACCCCAGCGGACTCGAAGAAAGTAGGGCTGCTGGAACTCCCCTGGATATGCTGTATGACCTGATGGGTGGGGAAGAGTGCCCCATCAGTCCCCCTGTAACCCCTGACTTGGTGCGTGGGAGCAAGCGCACCAGGTCATGTGGAGGCCTGGCTGGGATGAGTGGGACAGCCGTCCTCATCCCCAGCCCAGCAGTTGTTCTGCCTTTCCCTGAGACCCCTGGCCTAGTAAGTGGGGCCACGGTCATCCTGAAGGAGCCTGTTTGTACCCCTGCACTGGAGATCCCCACCTTGGTGAGTGAGACCGCGATCCTCACCAAGGATATTTGTGTTGCCCTGTCCCCTGTTGACCCCAGCTTGATGGGTGGGAATGTATTCCCCATCAGGCCCATACCCGATTTGACTCAGGAGCATGGGAACTGCATCCGCTCCTGTGCCTCTGGGGCCCTGGCCCAACTAAAAGGGGGAGATGTGCCTCTCTCCCCAAACTCTGACGTCCAGAAGCCAAAGTCACAATTGCCCCAGGGAGATCCCCCTTATAGACTGGCTCTTGACCCGGAGCCACTGGCCCCAGACCCAGAAGGATTTGTCCTCAGCACTGCCTGGAGAGGGGCCCAGGAGAGGCCACCTAATTTGATGTTGGTCAGGGCAACCAAGCAACAATTTCCCTGGCCCAGAAGTAAGGACAAAAGAACTGTGCGCTGTTCCCCTGGCCCGGACAAGGGGCTCATGTTTTCTCCGGGCCCAGGACAAAAAGACTGTTCCAACCTCTGGCCCAGGATTAAGGACCAAGGGGCTTGCAATTGCTTCACTGGCCCAGGACCAGGGCCTTGTTTCCCCCTACCAGGCCCGGACAAAGGGCTCATGTTTTCCCCTGAGCCACTGGCCCCAGACCCAGGAACATTGAACCCCAGCTCTGCATGGAGCATGGCCCAGGAGAGGCCACCCAATTTGATGATTGCCAGGACAAACAGGCACCAATTTCCCCGACCCAGGATTAAGAACCGAGACTGTACCCCTGATCCAGGACAGGGGACCTGTTTTCTATTTCCAGGCATGGACAAGGGGCTTGCATTTTCTCCTGGCCCAGGACCTCAGGCTGAATCCTTGTTTCCCTGGCCCAGGACAAGGGGCTCCTCCTTTAAGACTGGCCTAGGACCAAGGCCTCCGGACTAATGAACTGTCCAGACAAGCGGGTCACAAGAGCAATGCTCTTCTAGAGTTCCAAGCCAGCTCAGCCCTTCTCAGCCCTTCTCAGCTTCCGTTATAATCACCTCTCTGGTCATTGGAGCACCTATAGGCGTGCTCCGTATGACCACCTAAATAACCTGACCACACTTGGTTGAGGTGGAGAAACAAAGGCCTACAATAAGAATGGGAAGACATCATACAGCACAGTAAACAGAAATTATGAGAAGAACAACACCTAAAATGCTCATGATATATTGTCTGAGCCACCCAAAACGTGGTGGCCCAGCTCTGTCTTGCTTGATACCCTTGACACTATCATGCAAACTTTGTCCATTACAATCATCTGAAAGACTGAAACAATACATCCCGGGGAACTCTCTACATACATGATCCTGAGTGATCCATAGGTCACTAGGTATCTCTAACAGAGATACACCAAGGGAGATACGTTCTTCTCTGTTACAATCCTGACAGACTAGTCTCAAGTTATTTCCTGTCTGTCTATGATCTATCTGGATTAATATACGTTGAGATGGGAGTAGAAGACAAAGTCTGCTAATGGCACAGGGTCCCCCTGTCATGTTTCCTGGAATGTATGAAAAGGAGGTATTACCAGTACTGTATGACGTCATTTGACGCAGAAAGGCATGATTTCACATCACTATCTGTAGTACAACCACTGAAAGAGTAATACAACTCAGCATTAGCTACAGCAATAGTGTGAATGGCAGTCATATTAGCCCATAGTTCATAGGAGGCTTTTCCTAGCCCCAGCCCACCTATAGCAGCCAAAGTCACTAGCAGAGTTTCAGTGGTTAAAAGGAGTCAGGTTATATATGTACTAAGGAGGAAGTACTCCGGGATTACGGCTAGCGAAGCAGGCACGCTAATGAGGCAAGTGGTCAGAACATCAGTAGTACTGACCATGTTGGACAAGCAAAACTTTGTAACGTTCATAACATGCTGGGCTAAGTAGATCCAGACACTGGAGCTCTCACGGATTTCTTGGTTTGGTAAACCTCTGGGGTGTCTCTGCTGTCCAACTGACCCCAGTGCAGAGGTGGCATTTAGAAATCCGTAAGTGAGTGATGGTGTGACATAAGTTGCATACATGAGCCAGCACCCCACCCCCAAACTTAGGATGACAATACACACTAGGCCACCATTACTGACCTTTAGGGGCACCTCCTCAAGCAGGCCACTTTCAGTGCCAGGGGGTGCAAGCTTTCCAAAGGGATGGATCTCCATGATGTTCTTGTCCCACGTAGGCAGGAGGTCAGGGATTATTGTGCCCATCAAAACACCTACTTGATGATCTCATGGTGGCAGACGATGCAATAAGCCTGCTTGCTGATCCCTACCTAGAAGCACTTATCAGTCAAGAGTATCTATATGATTACCGTGTGTAACAGAAGGACTTTCCTAGGTAGGAGTCCATCATACAGCAGTCATGTGTATCTATATAATTACTGTGTGTAACAGAAGCACTTACCTAGGTAGGAGTTCATCAGACAGCAGCCAAGTGTATATATATACTGTGTGTAACAGAAGCACTTACCTAGGTAGGAGTCCATCATACAGCAGTCAGGCGTATCTATATAATTACTGTGTGTGACAGAAGCACTTACCTAGGTAGGAGTTAATCAGACAGCAGTCAGGTGTATCTATATAATTACTGTGTGTAACAGAAGCACTTACCTTGGTAGGAGTCCATCACACAGCAGTCAGGTGTATCTATATAATTACTGTGTGTAACAGAAGCACTTACCTAGGAAGGAGTCCATCATACAGCAGTCAGGCGTATCTATATAATTACTGTGTGTGACAGAAGCACTTACCTAGGTAGGAGTCCATCAGACAGCAGTCAGGCGTATCTATATAATTACTGTGTGTGACAGAAGCACTTACCTAGGTAGGAGTCCATCAGACAGCAGTCAGGCGTATCTATATAATTACTGTGTGTAACAGAAGCACTTACCTAGGTAGGAGTCCATCACACAGCAGTCAGGCGTATCTGTATAATTACTGTGTGTAACAGAAGCACTTACCTAGGAAGGAGTCCATCATACAGCAGTCAGGCGTATCTGTATAATTACTGTGTGTAACAGAAGCACTTACCTAGGTAGGAGTCCATCACACAGCAGTCAGGTGTATCTATATAATTACTGTGTGTAACAGAAGCACTTACCTAGGTAGGAGTCCATCACACAGCAGTCAGGTGTATCTATATAATTACTGTGTGTAACAGAAGCACTTACCTAGGTAGGAGTCCATCACACAGCAGTCAGGTGTATCTATATAATTACTGTGTGTAACAGAAGCACTTACCTAGGTAGGAGTCCATCACACAGCAGTCAGGCGTATCTATATAATTACTGTGTGTAACAGAAGCACTTACCTAGGTAGGAGTCCATCATACAGCAGTCAGGCGTATCTATATAATTACTGTGTGTAACAGAAGCACTTACCTAGGTAGGAGTCCATCACACAGCAGTCAGGTGTATCTATATAATTACTGTGTGTAACAGAAGCACTTACCTAGGTAGGCTTCCATCACACAGCAGTCAGGTGTATGTATATAATTACTGTGTGTAACAGAGGTACTTACCTAGGTAGGAGTCCATCACACAGCAGTCAGGAATATCTATATAATTACTGTGTGTAACAGAATCACTTACCTTCTTATCTCAAATTATTTCTTGCAGATACTGGAATTAAAACCCAGAGCCGACTGACGGTTCTGAGCTTTGCTGTGTCTCTGTCGCCCTCTATACTCCTTCTGGGTGTGTCCTCCCTGTATCTACACCTGTGGGATGTTTATCATTAGACCTGCTCTGGGCACACCTACTGGCCAGGTAAATCCAGGCTATTTACATATAAAAAGAGAGCAATCTAAAGCAGAGTTTTATTTAAAAGAGCTTCACATGCAAAGAACCACAGGATTGAATGTACAGAATCCTCATTAATGCA
The DNA here is from genome assembly GCA_037306005.1 of Rhinophrynus dorsalis. NCBI lineage: Eukaryota > Metazoa > Chordata > Amphibia > Anura > Rhinophrynidae > Rhinophrynus > Rhinophrynus dorsalis. Next base: position 3,307,754 of record CM074719.1, read on the forward strand.
ATGCGTTTGCATACTCCTCTAGCACTCAAAGGGTTAATATACTAATAAAAAAAAAATCCTCATTGCAATAAATCCCTAATAAAATAACTTGTTACAATCTATAAAAACACTAAATTGACTCAGACATGTGCATCTATATAGTAAGACAAAAATATAACATTTTAAAAGGATTGTTATAACTCCCCAGTAATCCAGTCAAGATTATAGATATAAAAGAGACATCAACTGCAACAGAGTAGAAGTACAGTATAGAAATGTGTTATACAGACAGTTTAGAAATGTTTGCGCTAAACAAAATATAGATTTTTTTTATATATAACACCCAAGTTGAATGAATGAATATGTTTATTTATATAGCGCCACAAGTGTACGCAGCGCTTTACAATTTAAGGGTTTAAACAATAAAGGGTTACAGGTGCTTTGTAGAGTGAAACATTGGGTGCGAGGTCCCTGACCGAAAGCTTACAATCTAAAGTGGTAATGGGAGACATGCAGAGTACATAAGGGTCAAGTGCTGAATACAGTGCTAGTTCTGATGATAATAGAGGACATCAGTATAGTAAATAATTTATAAGAGCGTTCATTGTACAACATCAGTGTTTTCTAGCATGTTGAGATTTTATCCATGAGGTGCATTTTCAAGTGAAATTTGAAGGTTATCAGCGAGGTGCAGTGGCGCAGGTTGGATGGTAGAGCATTCCATAGATATGGAGCAATGAGAGAAAAAGGTTTGATACGTGACAGGGCTGTAGAGACAAAAGGAGCTGAGAGAAGACAGTCACTGGCTGAACGTAGGTGGTGGGATGGGGTATAACGGGAGATCAGAGTGGAAATGTAAGAAGGAGTAGAGGAGAGAAGTAAGATTTTGTAAGAGATCAGGAGTTTGATAGGCAGCCATTGGAGAGTTTTGAGGAGGAGTGGGGCAGGGACAAACCTAGGTGACAGAAGAGTAATTTGTGCTGCAGCATTCTGTATAGATTGAAGTGGTTGGAGATGAGAGGCAGGAATGCCAGACAGAAGAATGTTACAATAGTCCATGCGGGAGAGGATGATTGCGTGTGTAAGATTTTTAGCTGTGGAGGAGCAGAGGAAGGGACGGATTTTAGCAATGTTACACAAAAGAAAGCGACAGGATTTAGTAGTGGCATTAATATGAGGGGAGAATGAGAGAGAGAGTTGTCAATTATCACCCCTAGCCACCTTGCTTCTGATACTGGATTTATGGTAGTGCCATTTACAGTCACCTGGAAGGGCGCTACAGGTCCAGACCAAGGTGGGATGAGGAGTAGCTCAGTTTTAGACATATTGAGTTTGAGGTGCCTATGAGCCATCCAGTCTGAGATAGCCGAGAGGCAATCTGTGACTTTAGCCTGGATATCAGAAATCAGTCAAGGTGCAGATAAGTAAATCTGGGTGTCATCTGCATAGAGGTGATATCTGAGACCAAATGAGTTAATAAGATCACCAAGTGTTATTGTGTGAAGAGAAAACAGAAGCGGTCCTAGAACAGAACCTTGAGGAACCCCAACAGAGAGCTGGACGGGGGAGGATGAAGAGGTGGCAGAGGAGACACTGAAGGATCTGTTAGATAGATAAGAGGAGAGCCAGTCCAGTGCTGTGTTATGGATTCCTAAAGAGTGAAGAATGCGGAGGAGGAGAGAATGATCAACAGTATCAAAAGCTCCTGAGAGATCAAGCAGGATAAGAATTGAATAGTGACCTTGAGATTTGGCAATGTGAAGATCATTGACCACTCTTGTAAGAGCAGTTTCAGTGGAGTTAGCAGTGCAAAATCCAGATTGGAAAGGGTCCAGCAGGTCGTATGCATTGAAGTCAAGCAGGCATGAGTAGGCTAAGCGTTCCAAGAGTTTAGAGGCAAAAGGCAGACGAGAAACTGGTCGATAGCTAGAGGGTGTGTTACTGAGAGTAGATTTGTTCTTGAGGATAGGTTTTACTAAGGCATGTTTGAATTCCTCAGGAAAGGTAGCAGTGGCAAAGGAGTAGTTAAAGATTTTTAATAGGATAGGGATTAGTGTGGGGGAGAGGGATTGGATGAGGTGAGAGGGGAGCGGATCAAGTACGCATGTAGTGGATGGAGCGGAGAATAGTAGGTTAATCAGTTCCTCCTCCGTGACTAGTGAAAAAGAGTCCAGAGTGCCAGGAGGGGAACGAGGGAGGCTAGGAGGAGATGTACAAGGTGGTATATTATCCCGGATGGAGTCCACCTTGGCTTTGAAGTAGTCAGCAAAGTCTTGTGGCTGTGTGGAGTTAGCGGAGGAAGCAGATGGAGGGCGAAGGAGGGAGTCAAAGGAAGAGAAAAGTCGTTGGGGGTTGGATTTATGAGTGTCGATTAGTTGTGAGAAGTGATGTTTTTGGCGAGGGACAGAGAAGAGTTAAAGCAGGAAAGGAGGAACCTACAGTGGAGAAAGTCTGCCAGAGAACCAGACTTTCTCCACAGTCGTTCAGCTGAACGGGTACAGGAGCGGAGGAAGATGGTGTCTTTATTAAGCCATGGCCGCGGGTTAGTTCTGAGAGTAGATCTGAGAGAGAGAGGTGAATGCAGGTTCAAAGAGGAGGATAGGACTGAGTTGTATATTTTGACAAGGCTGTTAGTGTCAGGATTAATGGGAATAGACAAAAGTCCAGTAGCCAGGGAGGACTGGAGAGCCGTGAGATTAAGGGATTTAAGGTTACGCGTGAAGCTGGGAGAGGAAGCAGTGATTGCGGAAGGTGTATAAGTTGTGCTGAATGTTAGAAGATGGTGATCGGATAATGGAAGAGGAGAGATATTAAAATCCGAGAGTGCACAGCCTCTAGTAAACACAAGGTCTAGGAAGTGACCATCCCTGTGAGTACTAGCATTCGTCCACTGGGTTAGTCTAAATGTAGATGTTAAAGAGAGAAAACTGGATGCCCAGGAGATGGAGGGATCATCCACATGGCAGTTGAAGTCCCCCAGAAGAAGTGAAGGTGTGTCTGATGAGAGGAAGAAGAAAAGCCATGATTCAAAGTCAGATAGGAAGTTTGTAGGTGTATATGTGGTGGTAGGTGAGTGATAGGTGACTGCAACTTGTAGAGAGACTGGAGCAAAAATACAGATAGCATGCAGTTCAAAAGTGGAGAAGCGGAGTGAGGAGGGGGGGAGAAATTGGTTTGTAACGGCAATGTTCATAGAGCAGCGAACCCACACCTCCCCCACGTCCAGTTGAGCGTGGAGTGTGAGAGAAGGAGAGACCACCGTAGGACATTGCTGCCTCTAAAGCAGTGTCAGATTGAGAGAGTCAAGTTTCAGTAATAGCAATTAAATTGAGGGAGCGGGAGAAAAAGAGATCATGCCCAGTGTTATATTTGTTAGTAATGGAGCGAACATTCCCAGAGCACAGGAAAAGGGAAGAAACTGAGGTTGAAGGCAGGGAATGGTGATTAGATTTGAATTGTTCCTATGCTGACTGGAGGTACGGTGTTTGTGAATAGAGATGGGTCCAGGGTTTGGAGAGATATCTCCAGCTGCCATTAACAGAAGAAAAGAGACAGGAGATGAGAGTGATTTGTGTGTATTTGGTTTGTGTGGGGTGGAGGAGTGCAGGAATGGAGAAGAGTAATGAGTTGGTGTGTAGAGGTGAGTGTGGATGGTAGAAGTGAAGGAGAGATATAAACATAGGTTGGAGGAGATGGTGGAGGGTAGAAGGAACCAGATATTTTAGTAAGAACTGCAGTCATAGAGAGAAGGAATATTAGGTATTTAGATACTGTTTGCAGAGGGCATAGTGTTGAAACAACAGTCCTAATGGGCCGAGTGCACCGTCTCATGATGGAAGAGTTTGTTTTGTGAACAGAGTCCAGAAGCTGGTGTTGTACAGAGAATCTTGAAGTTTAGTAGAATTACAGAACTTCCATTTAGGTGTTTGCTTTGTTTAGGGAGGTGTTCTTTCTCCAGTGGAATCTGTTCTGTCTCTATCTCCACTCCTGCTCAAGTCCTGCTTAAGTCTTCCTTCACTTAAGATGGGTCACTTTACATGGGGAACCCCTTACTGTGTCACCCTGTAGGGCTGTCACCCTAGACTTATGGTATTATATATCAGTCTTATACACATGAGGCTTATTTAGCTTAATTAACAATCAAAGAGCTGATAAGCAAGTTATTTCACACCCATGTGAAAGAAATGACCAAAATCAGACCTCAGTAAGAACACAGGATGAAAGGGGTTGATCAAACAGAAACGAGATTATAACAATAGTTGCAGACAAACAGATGTGGGATGGTAATGGTTAATATCATACCCAGGAAACAGGAGTTTAGATGTTAGCAGGGGTGCAGAGAGACAGATGATATGGGATGGTAAGGGTTAATATCATACCCAGTAAACAGGAGTTTAGATGTTTAGATGTTAGCAGTTGTTTATACCCTCCCATGCCAGAAATTGTAAGGAGGTATTGGTAGATGTGATACACACTCATATATCACATCAATGTATTCCCGCTGCGTGTGCCCACAAACCCTTCATAAACTGTATCCTCTGCTTGAACCCCTGGGCCTAGATGCACTAAAGGTCGATGTGGTGTCGCTATGATATTGTCGATGTGTTTGAATCACTCCGATAATTCGCTCTGCACACATATCGATATATTCCCAAAAACTGTCGGATGGAAGGGAAGGGTTGGAGAATGTCCCTATTAGCATACAGGATTTTCGAAGTGCTGTCGGTGTTGAAGGGATCTCCTCCCCTCGCACATCACCAACACTATGACAGTCTGAACAGCATTCTCTGCGCTTCCCTACCCAGCCAGTAGGGGAACACAGAGAAGGCTTTCAGCACCATGGACAGCACTGAATGCCATAGAGATGTGCATTGCTCACCCCTGTGGCATTCAAAGTGTTAAAATAAACCTTCAACATATTAACCCTCTGTAATGGAAGCTAGGAAGGTACCGCGTCGCCTTCTGCCATCATTCCAGGGTCTCTCCTTCTCGACGCCGGTCTGGCGCCATCGGATGCACCGGTCGAGCAGATAACTGGTCCGGTGCTCGACTCAAAGTGGCATAGAACCCCGGAGTAGTCGACTCTGCCTCAAAGGACACGGATCGTGGAGGGGTCGACGAGCTCTCGAACCGTCGAACGTCGTAGAACCGGAACACCGGGCAGTAGAGAGTGAAGCCTCTACTCCCAGGCTATGAGAAGCAGGAAAAGTGTCGCAGGAACAAAGGGTAGTGGTTGCCAAGACGTTCAAGCACTCTGGTTCTCGAATCAAAGGTTCTACTTGAACTTCGAAGAAGCAAGGCAGAGTCCACGTTGGCGCCTGACAGCATCCGAAGTGGGGTAGCAGGATACTGGCAGCAGACGGATGAATGATGCAGGAACCTGGGCTCAGATGGGCGGCAGAGTGGCCACTTTAATACCATAGGAACACACAAGAATCCAGGACTCTGGTTCACTCCAAACATAACTCACTTTATTGACCAAAACCACAGATATTTATATACAGCAAGCACATTGCAACTTTTGGGGGAAACCAGATACAATATGGCTTAATCCAATCATATTACAGTAGACAAAAGGCCAACAGCACATGGCCTAAAAGATACAATAACTCAGACATGATTACATTTCAGATACAAAAGGGTTTGATGAACAAAGACTTGAGGGCTTGAACCAATTACACACGGCAGGGGGTATGACTGCAGTTCACAGTGGCTTAATTAACACACAGCAGGGGGTCTAGCTACAGTACACATAGTCAGATGACTGGAGTGACTGCAATACACATCTTAGGGACAGTGGCCCAAGGTTGGAGCCTTTGTTTGACTACTTTGAATGCCCTGCTCCAACCTTGACCAATCCCTGAGCTGCCTACAGTTCCTCAGCTTAGGCTATGGAAGATATTTGCATGCCTACTCCAGGGTTTCGAGTGACCCAGCTTTCCCTTGCCGCTGAACGTTCGATCCGGTGGTGCTGATCGCACACCGTGCGGTACCCGCCGACTGGTAGTCGGTGAGTGTGTAAACCCTCGAACATAGTACATACAGTAAATTATAACATTCGACATACATTAACCAAAGTCTATGAACATAAGTCTTTCTCTTAGGTTATAGCTGGCCAGTTCGTACGACAAGGCACAGCACAGAGTCCAAACAGTACGAAATGTTCACAGTTCTTGATTAAACAGTCGTAGGGCCAGACAAGGTCTCAAGTAACGGGTAGGATCCGTTAACCCCCCTCTTAGTCATTCTGCATATACTGCTAGTATTCTTCATACTGTTTTGTTCGTACACTTCACTTTATCCGAAATACATTCTCCGACATACACTGCGTTTGCTACCTCTCTGGTACTCAAAGGGTTAAGTGTCGAAAAAAGTGAATTGTATGTCGGTGAAAGTTTTTCGGATAAAGTGAAGTGTTCGAACAACACAGTTAGTATGAAGAATGCGAGCACTACATGTCAAATGACTAAGAGGGGGGTTAATATGTCGAACATATATTTTAACCCTTTGAGTGCCACAGGGGTGAGCAATGCACATTCAATGCAGTCCCCCTCATAAGACATGGTATAAAAGGGGTTTGAGGTGAGTCCTGTGTTGGTGGGTGAGACTGGGGAATGAATGGGGGGCTTCTTGACTGCTATTGGGGGGACAGTTAATAAAAAAATAAATCAATAAAATAAAATAAGACATTTGTATTTAAAGTGAAAGAAACAGGAACTCCCTGACATAAGCTGCCACTGGGGTGGACTGATACGTGACTTGATAGAGTATTTTGTAGAGGATGATTTGTTTGATTTGTTGTTAGAGGCCTTTGTAGGACTTAGACTTATTAGAGGCCCAAGCCCTGAAGAAACATTGACTTGTAGGACTTAAGCTTGTTTGGCACAAGCCTTAAGAAAATATTGATTTGTAGGGCTTAGGCTTGATAGAAACAAACCCCCAAAAATAGTTTTTTTTTTTTTTTTTGTAGGACTGTTTTTTTTTTGTTTGTTTTTTTAAAGCACAAGCCCTGAGGAAAAAAAATTGCCCTAGTGGCCTGCCAGCAGGTCATGTTGGCCAGTGGCCACTGGCCATTGTCAAATGTCCTCCTGAGTCCATAATTGCGGAATTTGAAGTTGCTGTTCTTGCTGCTGCTGAGTTGTTTAAGCAGCAGGATGATTAGGCAGCTGAAAGGGAGTGGGATCAACAACAGCAGTAACATGGGTGATGGATGAAGGTTCCACTTGCCACGACTAGCTCCAGTGATTCACCTGAGGCAGTAGTAGCACAGTAAATAGCCCCCAGTCTATGTGGAGAAAAGAAGAAGTTGCTCAATAAATCTTCTCCACCTGCCCCTCCTCCAAAATCATGGGTGTGTTATTAGAACAGAAATGTGTCCTTTGAGAGTAGGAACTGTGGCTCTCATCAGCAACTGCAATGTGCACAGAGTGTGTGTCTGGGGGTACAACTGTATCCAAACACCATGACACCAGAACCCAAGTACTGCCGCTGTCACTATACCCCTTGTCCAGACCCCGCTAAGGACACATAACTTGCTGACAGATTAATAGTAATGATGAACTCTGCCTGCCACCATCTTATCATATTCTGCGGGATGGAATCTCCTCAGATGCTGCTTGATGTCCTGGTTGCGATTCTCCTCCACCACGCTGGCATGTGTGGTCAGTGCACCACATAGTGTGCAATGGGTAGAGAAGAACTGCCATATCCCAACATCTACAGAGTGTCTATCATTTGGCGGGGGAGGTAACGATGAACGAGGTGGATTGGCAGAAGATGTAGTTACCCTAGAAGGTGATGGCGAGCTGGTTGTTTCACTCGTCCTGGAACTTAGTCTCTGCCTGGGTTTCTCTATTCTTCCTCCTCCTTGATCTCCGCCTCACCTCTTATTGACTTTCTAGAGAGTCAGGAGGTACAGCAACAGTGGTGCTTGATTTCTGTGGTGGGTGTTTGGCTTTAACATGATTGACAAAAATGTTATCATGGTGTCTATGTTTCATGTGTAATTTCAGGGAGGTTGTGCCAAGGCGCATTCCCTCCTTTCTTCTTCTCACTGACTTGTAACAAATTTTGTATCATTGGTAATGACTGCACTGTACCTGCCCCAAGAGAAAAATAGTCCCACACTTCTGGGGGGAGGGATAGGAAACAGCTGAAGAAGAATGGCCTCTTTCTTCTTGTCCTCCACATTCCCCTTTACTGTCTGTGGCAGCGGATAATGTTGCTGCTACTGCCTCAGATGTAGCACTGCAACTAGGATCAGAAGTATTGCTACTGCTGGCAAGTGGAACCTGTCCTAGTCCTGCATCACTTGTTGACCCCATTCCCACTGTGTTCATGTTGGTCTGTGGCACACTAACCTGCTCCTCAGCACCCTGCTACCCTTGCATCTCATCAACAGGAATTAGAGCAGTTGCAAATTCCAAAAGCTGACTGCTAGTGGTGGTCTCCCATTCCTTCTCAGTTTCTGCTAAAAAGGCCATCAATATCTCTTCCACCCCAGCTTCCCCAGCATCATCACCACCACCACTAGTCCCTATGTGCTGTTGTTGCTGCTGCTCTATTGCAGACATCTCACTGCTGCTTGGAGGAGGTGACGAGCGGTGTGACAGAGGGTCCCCTAATGTCACACTTGGCATTACTTTTTGACCTGAAGAAGGCAGACCGGCAGCAGTAGCAGCAGGCACAGGCAGCTGATCTATGCTCCTGCTGGTGGTGGTGGTATTAATTCTGATCCTGCTCTCCCCCGACACCAGTTCTGGCCTCTTCAGGATCATGTTCCACTTGGGCACTGTAGTGAAGTGAAGGGAAGGGGAGGACTCCTAGGGCCAGAAGAATGGTGTGGGCTCCCTTGACCACTAGTCTGGACTCTCTCTGATTCCCCTACCACTCTGGCTGCTTCACCATCACTGTTACTACTACTAACCCCAACCACATCAAGTTCAGCCGCAGAGTCTTCCTCCTCAGTCTCACAGTCACATGAGGATATTGTAGTTGATTCCCCTCCTTCACTCCTAACGCTAACAAGCTGCTGGACATTAGTAGCAGTAGTACTAGCACTGTCGGGACTGCTTGGGGGTGACAAGTGGGATTTAGGGTCACACTTGACATCATCTTGTCCCCCCTCCTGAGTACTACAAGACACAATAGCAGCAGGTTCAGCACTGGCAGCAGGGGCAGCATGTCTGACAGCAGGCACAGCACTAGTGTCAGCAGGTACAGCAATGGTGGCAGCAGAGGCAACACGTCTTGCAGCAGATGCAGGCAACTGACCTGTCCCTCTCTCACAAGAACTACCCTTCTCTTCCTCCCTTCCCATTAAATTACCGAGGATCCATTGGGGTGATTTAGGGGGGCTGGACAGCATTGGTTCAGTACTGCTACTCACTTCCTCCTCCTCCTCCTCCTCAGACTCAGAGGACACATAAGGGTCCTTCCAGTTCCTCCTTTTACTGCTCACAGTGATAGGAGTCATTATGAGCCTCTCCTGCCTCAATTTAACAAACAAGTCTGAGCAAAACAGCACATCACTTCTACCTCGCTCTGTAGCTGCTTCTATTGTGTTTCACTTGCGCGTGTACATCACGTTTTTATAGCAAAATGGTGATCAATAGGCAGAAGCTATCTAGCTACTGAAAAATTGGTGGGCAATTTTGGGGAATGGGCAAAAATCGCGAAGATTTGAATCACTGTTTTAAAAGAGGATTTTCCCATGAAAAAGCAGACAATAACGTGTTTTTTGAGGAATTTCTCCCTGGACCACTGCGACAACTTTCGCCCATCCCTACCTATTACCTATAGTATTATTTATTACCTATAGTATTTCCTATTACCTTTAGTATTACTTATTACGTATTGCATTACTTATCTATATTACTAAAAGGAGAAGCTTGGCAGGCATCCAAGATTCTCCAGCATTGAACACACCCTGGGGTGTACAGACACGCCCAGGGGTGGCAGTAAGAAGGAGACATTCATGTCTCATTCAAACTGCCTTACTAGGGAGATACAAAGAGGCCCCTGTTCCTCCTGTGAAAATCACTGCAAGGAGTTGGCCCCGCCTCCACCATCCAGCTGAATACAGGAATCAACATGGCTGACATTCACACACTGTAACGGTTTGTTCGACTCACAGACAAAATGGTTTAGGATAAAAACACAGTTTTATTGAGATCACAATAGAATAACACACACAACAGGTTAATAATATAAATGCCCACACAGGTCCAGTACAAATCAAGGTACAAGCAGTTTATACTGACACAGGTCAGGCAAGAGGAGTAAGTTTCCCAGGACTCAGGTACTGCAAGAGTTAAAGTTCATCAAGGAGTGTAAACAGTCCCATGTGAGAAAGCACTGTGATAGCACTTCCCAGACAGAGAGCTTCTGGATGCCAAATGCCAGCAGAACAAACGCGAACCGCCAGAGTACAACAGGAATAGCGTAGAGAGCACTGCCGGAGCAGTTAACGAGGACAAGCCAATGGCGCACTACCGGAGCAATAACGGAGGCAGACACTTGCAACCGGTATGAGCAGTAACGGAGGACTAGGCCAAAGGCACACTGCCGGAGCAGTAATGGGGGCAGACACCAGCAACCTGCAGGAGCAGTAACGGAGGACAAGCCAATGGCGCACTACCGGAGCAATAACGGAGGCAGACACTTAGCAACCGGTATGAGCAGTAACGGAGGACTAGGCCAAAGGCACACTGCCGGAGCAGTAATGGGGGCAGACACCAGCAACCTGCAGGAGCAGTAACGGAGGACAAGCCAATGGCGCACTACCGGAGCAATAACGGAGGCAGACACTTAGCAACCGGTATGAGCAGTAACGGAGGACTAGGCCAAAGGCAACTGCCAGAGCAGTAACGGGGGCAGACACCAGCAACCTGCAGGAGCAGTAATGGAAACTGACTCTCGCGCTCAGTAGAGCAAGTGGAACCAGATTGCCTGGAGAGAGAGAATGTCGCCAAGGCAACAATAAGCTGTAGAAGCAGGAGCTTCAATCAAGCCGGGTCGGTAAACAGGAACAGGATCATCAGTCGAGCCGGGTCAGTACACAGGAGCAGGAACGTCAGCCAGGCCGGGTCGGTACACAGGAGCAGGAACGTCAGCCAAGCCGGGTCGGTACACAGTAACAGGAACGTCAAACGGCCCGGGTCGGTACACAGGAGCAGGCACTGAAGAGTAGTCAGGCAATCCGGGTCGGTACACAGGAGCAGGAGAACTGAGGCGGAGTAGTCAGGCAGGCCAAGTCGGTACACTGGGAAACACTGAGCAGTAAGCTAGCTCTGGTACAGGAACACCACGAAAGGGCACCGTGTGGCTGCTGGAACCCAGTATATAAAGGCCATACTGGGCGGGATCAAAACAGGACAGCCAATGGGAGCACACACAGGATAAACTGGCAGGAAAACAACAACAAGGGAGCACGGGCACCGTGATACACTACATGGAGGTGCACATCTCTACAAAGTGTATCCAAGATCCTTCAGCCATCCCAGTACACTCGGTGTGTCTTTTACTTGGAGGAAAATCTGCGAACAATATGCGTGTTGTCGATCACTAGTGTTGAGCGAGCACCCCGATGCTCGGGTGTTCAGGTGCTCTGACCGAGCACCCCCTGAGGCTCGAGTACTCGGCCGAGCACCCGAACCCCATTGCATTAAATGGGAGGACTCGAGCATTACACCAGGCACCCCCTGCTCTGATGAGGGGAGGGTGCCTGGTCAATGCCCCCCTTCATCTCCACAATGCCCCTCTTCCACAATGCCCCTCTTCCACAATGTCCCCCTTCCACAATGTCCCCCTTCATCTCCGCAATGTCCCCCTTCATCTCCGCAATGCCCCCTTCATCTCCGCAATGCCCCCTTCATCTCCGCAATGCCCCCTTCATCTCCGCAATGCCCCCCTTCCACAATGTCCCCCTTCCACAATGTCCCCCTTCATCTCCGCAATGTCCCCCTTCATCTCCACAATGCCCCCTTCATCTCTGCAATGCCCCCTTCATCTCCACAATGTCCCCCTTCCACAATGTCCCCCTTCATCTCCGCAATGTCCCCCTTCATCTCCGCAATGTCCCCCTTCATCTCCGCAATGCCCCCTTCATCTCCGCAATGCCCCCCTTCCACAATGTCCCCCTTCCACAATGTCCCCCTTCATCTCCACAATGTCCCCCTTCATCTCCGCAATGCCCCCTTCATCTCCGCAATGCCCCCTACCTCCAGTCCCTGGTGGTCCAGCGGAGCGTCTGCAAGATCTGTGCCTCCTCCGGCACAGATCCCTGCCACCCGAACATGGCGGGCGAGCACATGGCGGTACTCGTACGAGTACCGCCATGTGCCGAGCAGAGCGATGCTCGAGCCGATCCGAGCATCGGCCGAGCATGCTCGCTCAACACTATCGATCACTAATGTATGTACACAGGTTGCATGCTTACATACCACCATTGCAGTGGGCCACACTTCGCACACAACTCTGGACTGTTTCTTGCGAGTAGGCCAGGACATCCAAGTAAGAGACACACTGAGTTTCTTCCATGGCAGCATAACACATGTCTTGTAGACCCTGCACTGTTCTCAGGTATGCAGACATGCCTTCCCCAGATCTGATCTGCTTATTCTGCTCCTTTTATGAGTCTTTCGCTCATCAGAAAGGATTCATGAAAGCAGGAATTAACTACAATAAGTAGTATTGCCAGAAAACCTCCTGTGTTTGATGAAGCTCCTTTGTGACTGAGCAGCCACTTCCAGTCACTGGACCTGTCAGCCTGTCTCAACTCTGGAAGCAGACGAGCGTGGCCGCTACTGATTAAGACCAGACAGAGCTCTACAGCATTGCAGTCTCCCTCAGGGAGTGGAGGACACAGCCGCAGTGCCACCCTCCAGGGCTCAAGACTTGCTGACATCCATCTCTCCCAACATGGCCACCAGGACTCCCCAGGACATCACCATGTTCATAGTGGGAGTCCCTCGAATCGCACAGCAGGACCACAATACACTCATAAAACTGCAAAATGTAAAAAAACACTAAGTGACAAATGCATAGCACTGCGGTGAGGAAAGAAGGGGACAAACACTCGGACAAGAAATGGATTAAAAGCCTGCCCTGACCTCTGGCTTGCTATTCTGGACTTGCTCTATGTCAGTTATCTATCGTTGGCCTACTGTTCCTGCCTGATAGCTACCCTGCATTCTGGGTTTCCTACCTGCTTACTTCAGAATATATTTGTAGCTTCCTGCTAACCTCTGGGTGGCTCCTCCCACCCAGAGATAGGCTTCAGCAAGCTAACAATCCTTACACCATACAACACTCATCTGGCACTAAAAAGTCTCATTTTATATACCATTATGTCTTCATTGGGGAGAAGGGAGTTCTCTGACTGTGTGTTGGGGTAGGTATCTGTGCCTTTATACCTACCCGTGAATGGTGCAGTAATGCTAGGGTCTCAGACATTGTGTGTGTGCTTCTGTCACTACAAGTGGAACAAGACCAGGGTGTCATAGTCATAGTCTTTCTGAGGCTGTGTCAATACCACTGGACAGTGGAATATCTCCCTCTTCTTACACTGGCATTGCCGTGCTTCTGTTGCTAGTTATCTATAGTATGACTTACTACCTATAGTATTACCTATTACTTATAGTATTACCTATTACCTCTAGTATTACCTACAGTATTACAGACCCAGCCCAATCTTACACACACACACACACACACACACACACACACACACACACACACACACACACACAGAGGTACATCATGTACACACACACAAAGGTAGACAGATAATCATGTACACATATACACAGTCATACACACACACACACACACACACACACACACACATACACACAGTCCTACCTGCTCCCAGAATTGTCTCTTGTTTTGCATCTATGAATTTTAATGGGGCACGAACACCTAAAAATCCCATTGGGTTATATAACTATAAATACCATGTGCTCCCCGCTAGCATCTGTATCGTGTAGTTATTTTTATGTTGGTTAAAAATGGATAAATCACAGCAGATGTAAAAGAAAAATAATGTCTCCATTTAGCTAAAAGCCAACTATTCATCCTCTCCAGTGCAATAATCTTATGTATATGTGAGGTACGACTTCTTTTTAAATGGCTCTGATCCCAGCACATTGCTTTTGGCTGTTTTGTCCAAAACCATTAAAGGGACAGTAATATGTCACAAAACGCAGCTCCAATTAATCTTCATAGTATTTGGGCCATGGAGAGTGTTATATCAATACTGTCAGAGTTGTAATACAAGAGTAATTTAATGATAAACTATCCTCCTCCCACCCCTTTTACCTAGTCTAACACTGCTCTCCTCAGATATGTAATCTGGTCACATGACCAGACAGATCACTACAATCTTCTTACTGTGATCATAAGGAAAACCCTGCCCCCTTCACAGGTTTTTCCTTATGATCACTGAAGATTGTCCCTCTCCGCGATCCATCCGGATAGTCTTGCTGCTCTGAGGTGATCAGTGTTACATTAGTAAAAGGGGCGGGAGGAAGATACTTTATCATTCAATTACTCTTTTACTACAACTCTGACAGAAGTTAAATAACTAAATTCACGGTCCATATACTATGAAGATTAATCGGAGCTGATTTTATTGTGAACAAACGCACGAGAGAAACAGCACAACCCCAGACGTACGTCTGACGAGGTCCACATAGACCGAAACGTACGTCTGGGGTTGTGCTGTTTCTCTCGTGCGGAGAGGACTTGCCTGACATTTCGGGGCTGGACTGCCTGTAGGTGGGACCAGACTGATATGAATATGGAAATTTCTTCTCTGCAATGGCACATGGGAACGAAAAATGTGACTTGAGCAAACTACTGCGTTTTGCTCTTTCTCGGTGTGCACTCGTCACGTTCTTTTGGTTTGTTGTCTCGCTAAGTGGAAGGGTATCCCAGGCATGGGCCCTTGCTTCTGTGTGCCTGGAGGGGAACAGCTGCATCCCACTGACGAGGTCCACATAGACCGAAACGTACGTCTGGGGTTGTGCCGTTTCTCTCGTGCGGAGAGGATTTGCCTGACATTTCGGGGCTGGACTGCCTGTGGGTGGGACCAGTCTGATGTGAATATGGAAATTTCCTCTCTGCAATGGCACATGGGAGCGAAAAACGTGACTTGAGCAGAACCTGAGGGGCCACACATGCCTTGAGCAATCAACTTCATTTTGCTCTTTCTCGGTGTGCGCTCGTCACATTCTTTTTGGTTTGTTGTCTCCCTAAGTGGAAGGGTTATCCAGGCATGGGCCCTTGCTTTTGTGCCCCTAGAGGGGGAACAGCTGCATCCCACTGACGAGGTCCACATAGACCGAAACGTACGTCTGGGTTGTGCTGTTTCTCTCGTGCGGAGAGGATTTGCCTGACATTTCGGGGCTGGACTGCCTGTGGGTGGGACCAGACTGATATGAATATGGAAATTTCCTCTCTGCAATGGCACATGGGAGTGAAAAACGTGACTTGAGCAGCACCTGAGGGGCCACACATGCCTTGAGCAAACTACTTCATTTTGCTTTTTCTCGGTGTGCGCTCGTCACATTCTTTTGGTTTGTTGATTTTATTGTGAAACGTTACTATTTCTTTAACACCCTATATCCCAAACAGTAGCTTTAGGCCTCAGGAAATAATTAAAGAATGATTACAGATGCTGCATAGACCACAATATACTTCAATATGAATTACCTGATATCATTTTAGGTGTTAGTGGTGATTTAATTCTTCCTGATATGGATCCTTTATCTTGAACACATGCAGTTGAATAAAGGTCTGGTTGTGGTACTGACACGGCTGAGTGCGTAATAGGACCACTGGTAAGGATACTCTACAGTCATTCTGACCAGTCTTTGTGTGTTTATCGTTCAGGAATCCTGGGTGTTTCCATGAGGAGAGAAGATCCACTGAGCCCAGCACAATCCTGATTCCCGTCCAGCGATCTCAGGGGCAGAGTCTCTCTCTCTCTAGACCAATCATGTTATGCTGCTGACCGCTCTATCACCACTGTCCAGTATTACAACTCAGAGATACATTGGAAGACTTCCCAATATTAATCTGGAAACCACAAGTCAGAATGAATCAGAAGACACGTATCAGAGAATGTCTTGTTCCTCAACAAACTACATGGCAAAATGCAGATATGTTGGAGAACATCCTGGTGTTCTGCTGGACATAGAAGACAGATGTTGCAGATCCTCCTTATGTTCCTCGGGAAACTACATTGCAGAACTAATTGTACTTCAGTACAATACTGAACACAATATACAAGAACTGACAATAAATATCACTATGATCTTGACCAGATTAAATCATGATTTGACATACAAAATAATATCCATTATAGTCAGTGGGGATTTAGGACAGGAACCCTGATCACGCTGAATTTGTATTGAGTTCTAGGAACCTTGTGCCCATTCCTTTGAACATTTGTGTTTTAAGAGGTTATTGAGATTTATATATATTTTTTTAAATATTTTTATGCAGATTATCTCTGATTTTCTTACATTGTCATTATAAAAATTCTGCATATAAAACGTATACAGAGCAGTAGGTGCAGAGAGAATAGAGGGGATGGGAGAACATTAGAATAAGGATTTACTGAAGACAAATGGGAATTAGTAAGGAGATAATGTATATTGTTATATGAAGGAAACAAGAGCTGTGAAATGAAGATGTTACATGGAGGAATTATATAGTAGATAAGATAGTAGATAAGATAAGGCCGAAAAAAGACATGCGTCCATCAAGTCCAGCCCATGCCAATAACACCCCTGTTGATCCAGAGGAAGGCAACAAAAAAGCCCTCTGGAGCAATTTCCAATGTAGGTGTGTGTGTGTGTGTGTGTGTGTGTGTGTGTGTGTGTGTGTGTGTGTGTGTGTGTGTGTGTGTGTGTCAAATAGTTCCCCGGCTCAATATCCTATTTGCTTTGAAGCCATCTGTCATAACTGTCAATATTGTTCTGTGCTAGATAGGCATCCATTGCTTTTTTGAATACAGTTACATTATCTGCAAGCACAGCATCCCGAGGCAAAGAATTCCATAGCCTTACCGCCCTTACTGTAAAGAATCCCTGCCTGTGTTTTAGTCGAAAGCGCCTTTCCTCATGTCTTAATGGATGACCTCTTGTTCTTAGCTCAGCTCTTTGCATAAATATGAAGGTGACATGTCTGTATCCGGCAAGCTGAGCCCGACGTGCTAGAGCCATTCTGGGGCATAACAACTGCATCCTAGAGGACAAATAATAATTCCCATTGATTGAAATTGGGCTTTTAACCCCATGAAGAATAGACAGGTCCCCATTAGGGGGCTTCCTTAGAATTTCAGAGGATAAATGCCCAGTTTCAATCAACTGACATTTTCAGAATATTTAATTGACCCCTATGGTGCTGATGATTTGCTCCAGAATTAATTGTTTATTCTTGATACATTAACGTAAGTGACTTTATGTCCTTATCAAAACCTCACATCATCCAGCAATTTGTTAACATGACACAATGTTATTGGAGGGGTTTCTGTTTTTTTTACATTGGTTCATATTTTGTGAAAAAGATCAATAAAATTTTATAACAAATATTATGTTATCAAAATATATGTATTTTAAATAAGGTTCTGTTTTCTGGATATAAAGATTTTCCTAACTTGTGTGAAGGAAAGTCAGGATTTTATTATGCTTTACAGGGATAGTAATACTTCAGTATTACAAATCCCTATATTAAAGCCCTTGTAAAAAAAAAGAAACGTATTGCCCCCAGTGTCATCTCTCAAACCTTTGTGGTTTGAGAGATGATCGCTTCTAAAGTTGTCCTCTCCCTCCCCCTTCCCCGTAGTCCGTGTTCTAGTTCACTCAGGGGAATCGGGTCATAGATCATCAGGCGGCTCTGCAGCAGAGCCGCGATCTCGTTAACTAAAAAAAAAACTTTCACTGAAATGGTCTTCTACGTGTGCTTGGCTTGCAAGCACACGTAGAAGACCATTTCAGTGAAAGTTTTTTTTTAGTAACGCGATTGCGGCTCTGCTGGAGAGCCGCCTGAAAGTCGTACGACTCTGTTCCCTGCTGTCAGCTAGACTGCTGACTATGGGGAAGGGGGAGGGAGAGGGCAACTTTAGAAGCGATCATCTCTCAAACCACAAAGGTTTGAGAGATGACACTGGGGACAATACGTTTCTTTTTACAAGGGCTTTAATATAGGGATTTGTAATACTGAAGTATTACTATCCCTTTAAAGGGATAGTAATGTTTCAATAAACAGCAGCTCCAATTACTCATCATAATATTTGGGCTGTGGAGAGTATTATTTCAATCCTGTCAGAGTTGTTGTACAAGAGTAATTGATAAAGTGTCCCCCTCCCACCCCTTTTACCTAGTGTAAGACACCTCCCCTCAGATGTGGAATCTGCTCTCTTGACCGGACAGATCGCAGCAATGGACAATCTTCCTATGAGAACAATGAAAACCCTGCACCCATTGACAGGTTTTCCAGGTTTTTCCAGGTCTTGCTGCTCTGAGGTGAGCAGTGTTACACTAGGTAAAAGGGATGGGAGGGGGATACTTTATCATTCAATTACTCTTGTACTACAACTCTGACAGTACTGAAATAACACTCTCCATGGCCCAAATACTATGAAGATTAATTGGAGCTGATTTTATAGTGAAAAATTACTATCCCTTTAACTTTTTTTATTGACCATCATCAGAAAAAGCAAGAAAACATTATTCAGTGAAAATATTAATAGGAATTTCTAGTCCTACGTAATCCCAGGTGAACCATTCAGGGATTACCCAGCCTTTCAAACTCTAGCTCTCCATCTGTAACTGCCTCTTTCTTTGAGGACGATTGTTGGATCGGACACAATTAATGGAAGTAAAACTACTCGTATAACATGCTTAGAAATCCCAATAGTTATCTCAGTTCCAATATATGATCTATAAGATGAGATCAAACTGTAGAGACAAAAACAAAGATATAGGAATGTGGGATTCTCCTGGAAGGGATACTATTCTCCTTCATGTCTTTAACAAAATCCTGACTTTTCTTCAATAAATTTAGGAAAATATTAGTTTTATTACATGAATAGAGGCTACCTATTATGCTAGCTTAAAGCTGAGCAATAATATTAACAGAAACGTGGTGAAGAGATTTGAGTTTAAAGGGTTTAAAAAGTGGATTCCCCCAGACCAGTCAGTTGCCTTAAAGGAGCAGTAAACTTATTTTTATGAAAACACATATTTTATAGAACTTTTCCTGATGAATAAAACAATGTCACACCCACTGCTGTCAGATGTTTTATTCAAAAATTATAGCAGTTTAAATAATCAGGAAGTGAATTTACTGTGTTTACTTCCTGATACTTCTAACTGACAGGAAGTGAATTTACTGTGTTTACTTCCTGGTAGTTCTGACAGGAAGTGAATTTATTGTGTGTTTACTTCCTGATAGATCTAACTAACAGGATGTGACTCAGCAGTTTATTGTTACCAGCAGAATGGTAACAATAAATAGTGCTGTTAACTAAACCAGCAGAATGGTAACAATAAATAGTGCTATTAACTAAACTATCTGAACCAGCAGAATGGTAACAATAAATAGCGCTATTAACTGAACTGACTGAACCAGCAGAATGGTAACAATAAATAGCGCTATTAACGGAACTAACTGAACCAACAGAATGGTAACAATAAATAGCGCTATTAACTAAACTATCTGAACCAGCAGAATGGTAACAATAAATAGTGCTATTAACTAAACTATCTGAACCAGCAGAATGGTAACAATAAATAGCGCTATTAACTAAACTATCTGAACTAGCAGAATGGTAACAATAAATAGCGCTATTAACTAAACTAACTGAACCAGCAGAATGGTAACAATAAATAGCGCTATTAACTGAACTAACTGAACCAACAGAATGGTAACAATAAATAGCGCTATTAACTAAACTAACTGAACCAACAGAATAGTAACAATAAATAGCGCTATTAACTGAACTAACTGAACCAGCAGAATGGTAACAATAAATAGCGCTATTAACTGAACTAACTAAACCAGCAGAATGGTATCAATAAATAGTGTTATTAACTGAACTAACTGAACCAGCAGAATGGTAACAATAAATAGCGCTATTAACTAAACTGACTGAACCAGCAGAATGGTAACAATAAATAGCGCTATTAACTGAACTAACTGAACCAACAGAATGGTAACAATAAATAGCGCTATTAACTGAACTAACTGAACCAGCAGAATGGTAACACTAAATAGTGCAAATAACTAAACTAACTGAACCAACAGAATGGTAACAATAAATAGAGCTACAAACTGAACTAACTGAACCAGCAGAATGGTAACAATAAATAGCGCTACTAACTGAACTAACTGATCCAGCAGAATGGTAACAATAAATAGCGCTATTAACTGAACTAACTGAACCAACAGAATGGTAACAATAAATAGCGCTATTAACTGAACTAACTGAACCAACAGAATGGTATCAGTAAATAGTGCTATTAACTGAACTAACTGATCCAGCAGAATGGCAACAATAAATAGCGCTATTAACTAAACTAACTGATCCAGCAGAATGGTAACAATAAATAGTGTTATTAACTGAACTAACTGACCCAGCAGAATGGTAACAATAAATAGCGCTATTAACTGAACTGACTGAACCAGCAGAATGGTAACAATAAATAGCGCTATTAACTGAACTAACTGAACCAACAGAATGGTAACAATAAATAGCGCTATTAACTGAACTAACTGAACCAGCAGAATGGTAACACTAAATAGTGCAAATAACTAAACTAACTGAACCAACAGAATGGTAACAATAAATAGAGCTACAAACTGAACTAACTGAACCAGCAGAATGGTAACAATAAATAGCGCTACTAACTGAACTAACTGATCCAGCAGAATGGTAACAATAAATAGCGCTATTAACTGAACTAACTGAACCAACAGAATTGTAACAATAAATAGCGCTATTAACTGAACTAACTGAACCAACAGAATGGTATCAGTAAATAGTGCTATTAACTGAACTAACTGATCCAGCAGAATGGCAACAATAAATAGCGCTATTAACTAAACTAACTGATCCAGCAGAATGGTAACAATAAATAGTGTTATTAACTGAACTAACTGACCCAGCAGAATGGTAACAATAAATAGCGCTATTAACTGAACTGACTGAACCAGCAGAATGGTAACAATAAATAGCGCTATTAACTGAACTAACTGAACCAACAGAATGGTAACAATAAATAGCGCTATTAACTAAAC
Source organism: Rhinophrynus dorsalis (assembly GCA_037306005.1). Lineage (NCBI taxonomy): Eukaryota > Metazoa > Chordata > Amphibia > Anura > Rhinophrynidae > Rhinophrynus > Rhinophrynus dorsalis. Next base: position 3,329,042 of record CM074719.1, read on the forward strand.
TATCTGAACCAGCAGAATGGTAACAATAAATAGTGCTATTAACTAAACTATCTGAACCAGCAGAATGGTAACAATAAATAGCGCTATTAACTAAACTATCTGAACCAGCAGAATGGTAACAATAAATAGCGCTATTAACTAAACTAACTGAACCAGCAGAATGGTAACAATAAATAGCGCTATTAACTGAACTAACTGAACCAACAGAATGGTAACAATAAATAGCGCTATTAACTAAACTAACTGAACCAGCAGAATAGTAACAATAAATAGCGCTATTAACTGAACTAACTGAACCAGCAGAATGGTAACAATAAATAGCGCTATTAACTGAACTAACTAAACCAGTAGAATGGTATCAATAAATAGTGTTATTAACTGAACTAACTGAACCAGCAGAATGGTAACAACAAATAGCGCTATTAACTAAACTGACTGAACCAGCAGAATGGTAACAATAAATAGCGCTATTAACTGAACTAACTGAACCAGCAGAATGGTAACAATAAATAGCGCTATTAACTAAACTGACTGAACCAGCAGAATGGTAACAATAAATAGCGCTATTAACTGAACTAACTGAACCAACAGAATGGTAACAATAAATAGCGCTATTAACTGAACTAACTGAACCAGCAGAATGGTAACACTAAATAGTGCAAATAACTAAACTAACTGAACCAACAGAATGGTAACAATAAATAGCGCTACTAACTGAACTAACTGATCCAGCAGAATGGTAACAATAAATAGCGCTATTAACTGAACTAACTGAACCAACAGAATGGTAACAATAAATAGCGCTATTAACTGAACTAACTGAACCAACAGAATGGTATCAGTAAATAGTGCTATTAACTGAACTAACTGATCCAGCAGAATGGCAACAATAAATAGCGCTATTAACTAAACTAACTGATCCAGCAGAATGGTAACAATAAATAGTGTTATTAACTGAACTAACTGACCCAGCAGAATGGTAACAATAAATAGCGCTATTAACTGAACTAACTGAACCAGCAGAATGGTAACAATAAATAGCGCTATTAACTGAACTAACTAAACCAGTAGAATGGTATCAATAAATAGTGTTATTAACTGAACTAACTGAACCAGCAGAATGGTAACAATAAATAGCGCTATTAACTGAACTAACTGAACCAACAGAATGGTAACAATAAATAGCGCTATTAACTGAACTAACTGAACCAGCAGAATGGTAACACTAAATAGTGCAAATAACTAAACTAACTGAACCAACAGAATGGTAACAATAAATAGCGCTACTAACTGAACTAACTGATCCAGCAGAATGGTAACAATAAATAGCGCTATTAACTGAACTAACTGAACCAACAGAATGGTAACAATAAATAGCGCTATTAACTGAACTAACTGAACCAACAGAATGGTATCAGTAAATAGTGCTATTAACTGAACTAACTGATCCAGCAGAATGGCAACAATAAATAGCGCTATTAACTAAACTAACTGATCCAGCAGAATGGTAACAATAAATAGTGTTATTAACTGAACTAACTGACCCAGCAGAATGGTAACAATAAATAGCGCTATTAACTGAACTAACTGAACCAACAGAATGGTATCAATAAATAGTGCTATTAACTAAACTAACTGAACCAGCAGAATGGTAACAATAAATAGCGCTATTAACTAAACTAACTGATCCAGCAGAATAGTAACAATAAATATTGTTATTAACTGAACTAACTGACCCAGCAGAATGGTAACAATAAATAGCGCTATTAACTGAACCAACAGAATGGTATCAATAAATAGTGCTATTAACTAAACTAACTGAACCAGCAGAATGGTAACAATAAATAGCGCTACTAACTGAACTAACTGATCCAGCAGAATAGTAACAATAAATAGTGTTATTAACTGAACTAACTGACCCAGCAGAATGGTAACAATAAATAGCGCTATTAACTGAACTAACTGAACCAACAGAATGGTAACAATAAATAGTGCTATTAACTGAACTAACTGAACCAACAGAATGGTAACAATAAATAGTGTTATTAACTGAACTAACTGATCCAGCAGAATGGTAACAATAAATAGTGTTATTAACTGAACTAACTGAACCAACAGAATGGTAACAATAAATAGTGTTATTAACTGAACTAACTGACCCAGCAGAATGGTAACAATAAATAGCGCTATTAACTGAACTAACTGATCCAGCAGATTGGTAACAATAAATAGCGCTATTAACTGAACTAACTGAACCAGCAGAATAGTAACAATAAATATTGCTATTAACTAAACTAACTGATCCAGCAGAATAGTAACAATAAATAGTGTTATTAACTGAACTGACTGAACCAACAGAATGGTAACAATAAATAGCGCTATTAACTGAAGCAGCAGAATGGTAACAATAAATAGCGCTATTAACTGAACTAACTGAACCAACAGAATGGTAACAATAAATAGCGCTATTAACTGAACCAGCAGAATGGTAACAATAAATAGCGCTATTAACTGAACTAACTGAACCAGCAGAATGGTAACAATAAATAGCGCTATTAACTGAACTAACTGAACCAGCACAATGGTAACAATAAATAGCGCTATTAACTGAACTAACTGAACCAACAGAATGGTAATAATAAATAGCGCTATTAACTGAACTAACTGATCCAGCAGAATGGTATCAATAAATAGTGTTATTAACTAAACCAGCAGAATGGTAACAATAAATAGCGCTATTAACTAAACTAACCGAACCAGCAGAATGGTAACAATAAATAGCGCTATTAACTGAACTGACTGAACCAGCAGAATGGTAACAATAAATAGCGCTATTAACTAAACTAACTGAACCAGCAGAATGGTAACAATAAATAGCGCTATTAACTGAACCAACAGAATGGTAACAATAAATAGTGCTATTAACTGAACTAACTGAACCAACAGAATGGTAACAATATATAGCGCTATTAACTGAACTAACTGAACCAGCAGAATGGTAACAATAAATAGTGATATTAACTGAACTAACTGAACCAACAGAATGGTAACAATAAATAGCGCTATTAACTAAACTAACTGAACCAGCAGAATAGTAACAATAAATAGCGCTATTAACTGAACTAACTGAACCAGCAGAATGGTAACAATAAATAGCGCTATTAACCGAACTAACTAAACCAGTAGAATGGTATCAATAAATAGTGTTATTAACTGAACTAACTGAACCAGCAGAATGGTAACAATAAATAGCGCTATTAACTAAACTGACTGAACCAGCAGAATGGTAACAATAAATAGCGCTATTAACTGAACTAACTGAACCAGCAGAATGGTAACAATAAATAGCGCTATTAACTAAACTGACTGAACCAGCAGAATGGTAACAATAAATAGCGCTATTAACTGAACTAACTGAACCAACAGAATGGTAACAATAAATAGCGCTATTAACTGAACTAACTGAACCAGCAGAATGGTAACACTAAATAGTGCAAATAACTAAACTAACTGAACCAACAGAATGGTAACAATAAATAGCGCTACTAACTGAACTAACTGATCCAGCAGAATGGTAACAATAAATAGCGCTATTAACTGAACTAACTGAACCAACAGAATGGTAACAATAAATAGCGCTATTAACTGAACTAACTGAACCAACAGAATGGTATCAGTAAATAGTGCTATTAACTGAACTAACTGATCCAGCAGAATGGCAACAATAAATAGCGCTATTAACTAAACTAACTGATCCAGCAGAATGGTAACAATAAATAGTGTTATTAACTGAACTAACTGAACCAACAGAATGGTAACAATAAATAGTGTTATTAACTGAACTAACTGACCCAGCAGAATGGTAACAATAAATAGCGCTATTAACTGAACTAACTGATCCAGCAGATTGGTAACAATAAATAGCGCTATTAACTGAACTAACTGAACCAACAGAATGGTATCAATAAATAGTGCTATTAACTAAACTAACTGAACCAGCAGAATGGTAACAATAAATAGCGCTATTAACTAAACTAACTGATCCAGCAGAATAGTAACAATAAATATTGCTATTAACTAAACTAACTGATCCAGCAGAATAGTAACAATAAATAGTGTTATTAACTGAACTGACTGAACCAACAGAATGGTAACAATAAATAGCGCTATTAACTGAAGCAGCAGAATGGTAACAATAAATAGCGCTATTAACTGAACTAACTGAACCAACAGAATGGTAACAATAAATAGCGCTATTAACTGAACCAGCAGAATGGTAACAATAAATAGCGCTATTAACTGAACTAACTGAACCAGCAGAATGGTAACAATAAATAGCGCTATTAACTGAACTAACTGAACCAGCACAATGGTAACAATAAATAGCGCTATTAACTGAACTAACTGAACCAACAGAATGGTAATAATAAATAGCGCTATTAACTGAACTAACTGATCCAGCAGAATGGTATCAATAAATAGTGTTATTAACTAAACCAGCAGAATGGTAACAATAAATAGCGCTATTAACTAAACTAACCGAACCAGCAGAATGGTAACAATAAATAGCGCTATTAACTGAACTGACTGAACCAGCAGAATGGTAACAATAAATAGCGCTATTAACTAAACTAACTGAACCAGCAGAATGGTAACAATAAATAGCGCTATTAACTGAACCAACAGAATGGTAACAATAAATAGTGCTATTAACTGAACTAACTGAACCAACAGAATGGTAACAATATATAGCGCTATTAACTGAACTAACTGAACCAGCAGAATGGTAACAATAAATAGTGATATTAACTGAACTAACTGAACCAACAGAATGGTAACAATAAATAGCGCTATTAACTAAACTAACTGAACCAGCAGAATAGTAACAATAAATAGCGCTATTAACTGAACTAACTGAACCAGCAGAATGGTAACAATAAATAGCGCTATTAACCGAACTAACTAAACCAGTAGAATGGTATCAATAAATAGTGTTATTAACTGAACTAACTGAACCAGCAGAATGGTAACAATAAATAGCGCTATTAACTAAACTGACTGAACCAGCAGAATGGTAACAATAAATAGCGCTATTAACTGAACTAACTGAACCAGCAGAATGGTAACAATAAATAGCGCTATTAACTAAACTGACTGAACCAGCAGAATGGTAACAATAAATAGCGCTATTAACTGAACTAACTGAACCAACAGAATGGTAACAATAAATAGCGCTATTAACTGAACTAACTGAACCAGCAGAATGGTAACACTAAATAGTGCAAATAACTAAACTAACTGAACCAACAGAATGGTAACAATAAATAGCGCTACTAACTGAACTAACTGATCCAGCAGAATGGTAACAATAAATAGCGCTATTAACTGAACTAACTGAACCAACAGAATGGTAACAATAAATAGCGCTATTAACTGAACTAACTGAACCAACAGAATGGTATCAGTAAATAGTGCTATTAACTGAACTAACTGATCCAGCAGAATGGCAACAATAAATAGCGCTATTAACTAAACTAACTGATCCAGCAGAATGGTAACAATAAATAGTGTTATTAACTGAACTAACTGACCCAGCAGAATGGTAACAATAAATAGCGCTATTAACTGAACTAACTGAACCAGCAGAATGGTAACAATAAATAGCGCTATAAACTGAACTAACTAAACCAGTAGAACGGTATCAATAAATAGTGTTATTAACTGAACTAACTGAACCAGCAGAATGGTAACAATAAATAGCGCTATTAACTGAACTAACTGAACCAACAGAATGGTAACAATAAATAGCGCTATTAACTGAACTAACTGAACCAGCAGAATGGTAACACTAAATAGTGCAAATAACTAAACTAACTGAACCAACAGAATGGTAACAATAAATAGCGCTACTAACTGAACTAACTGATCCAGCAGAATGGTAACAATAAATAGCGCTATTAACTGAACTAACTGAACCAACAGAATGGTAACAATAAATAGCGCTATTAACTGAACTAACTGAACCAACAGAATGGTATCAGTAAATAGTGCTATTAACTGAACTAACTGATCCAGCAGAATGGCAACAATAAATAGCGCTATTAACTAAACTAACTGATCCAGCAGAATGGTAACAATAAATAGTGTTATTAACTGAACTAACTGACCCAGCAGAATGGTAACAATAAATAGCGCTATTAACTGAACAAACTGAACCAACAGAATGGTATCAATAAATAGTGCTATTAACTAAACTAACTGAACCAGCAGAATGGTAACAATAAATAGCGCTATTAACTAAACTAACTGATCCAGCAGAATAGTAACAATAAATATTGTTATTAACTGAACTAACTGACCCAGCAGAATGGTAACAATAAATAGCGCTATTAACTGAACCAACAGAATGGTATCAATAAATAGTGCTATTAACTAAACTAACTGAACCAGCAGAATGGTAACAATAAATAGCGCTACTAACTGAACTAACTGATCCAGCAGAATAGTAACAATAAATAGTGTTATTAACTGAACTAACTGACCCAGCAGAATGGTAACAATAAATAGCGCTATTAACTGAACTAACTGAACCAACAGAATGGTAACAATAAATAGTGCTATTAACTGAACTAACTGAACCAACAGAATGGTAACAATAAATAGTGTTATTAACTGAACTAACTGATCCAGCAGAATGGTAACAATAAATAGTGTTATTAACTGAACTAACTGAACCAACAGAATGGTAACAATAAATAGTGTTATTAACTGAACTAACTGACCCAGCAGAATGGTAACAATAAATAGCGCTATTAACTGAACTAACTGATCCAGCAGATTGGTAACAATAAATAGCGCTATTAACTGAACTAACTGAACCAACAGAATGGTATCAATAAATAGTGCTATTAACTAAACTAACTGAACCAGCAGAATGGTAACAATAAATAGCGCTATTAACTAAACTAACTGATCCAGCAGAATAGTAACAATAAATATTGCTATTGACTAAACTAACTGATCCAGCAGAATAGTAACAATAAATAGTGTTATTAACTGAACTGACTGAACCAACAGAATGGTAACAATAAATAGCGCTATTAACTGAAGCAGCAGAATGGTAACAATAAATAGCGCTATTAACTGAACTAACTGAACCAACAGAATGGTAACAATAAATAGCGCTATTAACTGAACCAGCAGAATGGTAACAATAAATAGCGCTATTAACTGAACTAACTGAACCAGCACAATGGTAACAATAAATAGCGCTATTAACTGAACCAGCAGAATGGTAACAATAAATAGCGCTATTAACTGAACTAACTGAACCAGCACAATGGTAACAATAAATAGCGCTATTAACTGAACTAACTGAACCAACAGAATGGTAATAATAAATAGCGCTATTAACTGAACTAACTGATCCAGCAGAATGGTATCAATAAATAGTGTTATTAACTAAACCAGCAGAATGGTAACAATAAATAGCGCTATTAACTAAACTAACCGAACCAGCAGAATGGTAACAATAAATAGCGCTATTAACTGAACTGACTGAACCAGCAGAATGGTAACAATAAATAGCGCTATTAACTAAACTAACTGAACCAGCAGAATGGTAACAATAAATAGCGCTATTAACTGAACCAACAGAATGGTAACAATAAATAGTGCTATTAACTGAACTAACTGAACCAACAGAATGGTAACAATATATAGCGCTATTAACTGAACTAACTGAACCAGCAGAATGGTAACAATAAATAGTGATATTAACTAAACTAACTGATCCAACAGAATGGTAACAATAAATAGCGCTATTAACTAAACTAACTGAACCAGCAGAATGGTATCAATAAATAGCGCTATTAACTAAACTAACTGAACCAGCAGAATGGTAACAATAAATATCGCTATTAACTAAACTGACTGAACCAGCAGAATGGTAACAATAAATAGCGCTATTAACTGAACTAACTGAACCAGCAGAATGGTAACAATAAATAGTGTTATTAACTGAACTAACTGAACCAGCAGAATGGCAACAATAAATATCGCTATTAACGAAACTAACTAAACCAGCAGAATGGTAACAATAAATAGCGCTATTAACTAAACTGACTGAACCAGCAGAATGGCAACAATAAATATCGCTATTAACTAAACTAACTAAACCAGCAGAATGGTAACAATAAATAGTTCTAATAACTAAACTAACTGATCCAGCAGAATGGTAACAATAAATAGCGCTATTAACTGAACTAACTGAACCAGCAGAATGGTAACAATAAATAGTTCTATTAACTGAACTAACTGAACCAGCAGAATGGTAACAATAAATAGTGTTATTAACTGAACTAACTGAACCAACAGAATGGTAACAATAAATAGCGCTATTAACTGAACCAGCAGAATGGTAACAATAAATAGCGCTATTAACTGAACTAACTGAACCAGCAGAATGGTAACAATAAATAGCGCTATTAACTAAACTAACTGATCCGGCAGAATGGTAACAATAAATAGCGCTATTATCTAAACTAACTGATCCAGCAGAATAGTAACAATAAATAGCGCTATTAACTGAACTAACTGAACCAGCAGAATGGTAACAATAAATAGCGCTATTAACTGAACTAACTGAACCAGCAGAATGGTAACAATAAATAGCGCTATTAACTGAACTAACTGATCCAGCTGATAACAACACTTAGATCTGACAACAACCGAATAGTCCGTTCCATTTGTTTCTTTATGATCCACATGCTTTCTTGAACACCTTTTCTCCTTCAAAAAGAAACCACAGTATTCATTAGTTTGATAAAGCACCATGGTGCTGAGTAAAAGGGCAAAGTGAGCTGATACTTCTGCCTTCCCAAAAGTAACTGAAGTAGTGATTGGTGAGGGGCAGACATAGGAACAGTGAGGAAAGAATCTTCCATATCTATCTTCACCGTCCAATCAGATGGAAGAATGAAATCCATGACGATACTTTTCATCTTGACGTGTCCGTACATAACTTCATAATTCAGTTCTCAGAGATGGATTGTGGGGCAAACACCCCTCTTTTTTCTGTGACAGATAGGTTACTGATAAAAACTAATGAAATGGCTCTTTCTAGGAGAACTGGAAAAAAAAAGAAAAGACTGATTGAATAGGGACAGAATAAAACTCTATAATAGCATGCCGTACCCATAGATCATATCTGGGACCAAAAACAGAAAAAAAATGGTGATTTTGGCACCCACTTTGTCCAGATAAGCAAGGTAAAGGAAAATATACTTACCAGAAAATGGTCTGGAACTGGACTCAATGGTTTAACCCCTCTGATGCTAGCGACATCTCCAGCTCAGTGAAATGCAACACAAAGCGTTGGAAAACGCTCTACCATTCATTGAGTTAACCCTTTGAATGCCATAATGGTACGCAACACATTGAAAAGCAATGCTTTACGTACCCCCTCTGGCACTAAAAGGGTTAGAACCAAATGCTTTTATTAAAAAATAGAAAAAGCCAAAGAACGGATTCCATTTCTGATTTTAATATCTCAGTACTACCTCTGTTGCCCACATGAGGGCGCCCCTTCACCACCATAGGCACTTTGAGAGCACAAAAAAAATCTACGGAGTCTGGCCAACCCAAAGCTGGAATAGATGCCCAACAGAACCAGAGTAGTGATTTATTTTTTTACTAGAGTATAGAGAAAAGATATGGCGAAGCTTATGTCTACTTTACACATATATATATATGTGTGTGTGTATGTGTATACAATGTGTGTGTGTGTGTGATAAGATTCACAACAGAGAGAGACATTATCTCTATAAAAGACTAATGGTATGTGATATTTGTAGTATCACAGGCCTATTTTATACTTACACACTGATATTGTTTAGACTGTATTTACTAATGATATACATTGTTGCTAATCATATGCGTTTTATATTTCTGTATAATTAATGGTACATGCATAATAAATATATATATATCTGTATATGTGAAACTCTCTCCCCTTCTGTATTGTACACACTATATTCTGAGGGATTGTGACGCCATTCTACATATACACAATCAGGGGTGTGTGAACTCAGAGTAGAGAATATCTTCCCCTGAGACATTATAGGAGAGACAAAGGTACAACCCAGTTAAAATTGACACCCAACGTGGGGCTCAAGAGTTTATCTTAACCCTTTGAGTGCCCAAGGGGTATTTAACTCATTGCTTTGCAATGTGTTGTGTAAACCTCTGGCACTCAAAGGGTTATGTAATCTTTACGTTACCAATATATATTTTATTCTGCGGACCCATTAAAAGTAAGGGAAGGTACACTCAATATATGTGTGTGTGTGTGTGTGTGTGTGTGTGTGACTGTGTGTATGTGTGTGTGTGTATGTGTGTGTATGTGTGTGTGTATCTGCATATATGTGTGTGTGTCTGTGTAGGTGTGTGTGTGTAGGTGTGTGTGTATATTTGTGTATGTGTTTCTGTGTGTGTGTGTGTATGTGTGTGTATGTGTGTATGTGTCTGCGTCTATGTGTGTGTGTCTGTGTCTATGTGTGTGTGTGTCTGTGTATGTGTGTGTGTGTCTGTGTCTATGTGTGTGTGTGTCTGTGTGTATGTGTGTGTCTGTATGTGTGTGTGTGTCTTTATGTGTGTGTAGCCCACAGTGACCATTACATTGCTGGATCCTCTCACCTGTGTGTGCTGTCCCTTACTGTCCTGTATATAAAGGGACATCAGGTCACCCTACTACTGTACCCCACAGTGACCATCACATTGCTGGATCCTCTCACCTGTGTGTCTGTCCCTTACTGTCCTGTATATAAAGGGACATCAGGTCACACTACTCCTGTACCCCACAGTGACCATTACATTGCTGGATCCTCTCACCTGTGTGTCTGTCCCTTACTGTCCTGTATATAAAGGGACATCAGGTCACCCTACTCCTGTACCCCACAGTGACCATCACATTGCTGGATCCTCTCACCTGTGTGTACTGTCCCTTACTGTCCTGTATATAACGGGACATCAGGTCACCCTACTCCTGTACCCCACAGTGACCATTACATTGCTGGATCCTCTTACCTGTGTGTCTGTCCCTTACTGTCCTGTATATAACGGGACATCAGGTCACCCCACTCCTGTACCCCACAGTGACCATCACATTGCTGGATCCTCTCACCTGTGTGTACTGTCCCTTACTGTCCTGTATATAAAGGGACATCAGGTCACACTACTCCTGTACCCCACAGTGACCATCACATTGCTGGATCCTCTCACCTGTGTGTGCTGTACGTTACTGTCCTGTATATAAAGGGACATCAGGTCACCCTACTCCTGTACCCACAGTGACCATCATATTGCTGGATCCTCTTACCTGTGTGTCTGTCCCTTACTGTCCTGTATATAAAGGGACATCAGGTCACCCTACTCCTGTACTCACAGTGACCATCACATTGCTGGATCCTCTCACCCGTGTGTACTGTCCCTTACTGTCCTGTATATAAAGGGACATCAGGTCACCCTACTCCTGTACCCCACAGTGACCATCACATTGCTGGATCCTCTTACCTGTGTGTACTGTCCCTTACTGTCCTGTATATAACGGGACATCAGGTCACCCCACTCCTGTACCCCACAGTGACCATCACATTGCTGGATCCTCTTACCTGTGTGTACTGTCCCTTACTGTCCTGTATATAAAGGGACATCAGGTCACCCCACTCCTGTACCCACAGTGACCATCACATTGCTGGATCCTCTCACCTGTGTGTACTGTCCCTTACTATCCTGTATATAAAGGGACATCAGGTCACACCACTCCTGTACCCCACAGTGACCATCACATTGCTGGATCCTCCCACCTGTGTGTACTGTCCCTTACTGTCCTGTATATAAAGGGACATCAGGTCACCCTACTCCTGTACTCCCAGTGACCATCACATTGCTGGATCCTCTTACCTGTGTGTGTCTGTCCCTTACTGTCCTGTATATAAAGGGACATCAGGTCACCCCACTCCTGTACCCCACAGTGACCATCACATTGCTGGATCCTCTCACCTGTGTGTGCTGTCCCTTACTGTCCTGTATATAAAGGGACATCAGGTCACACTACTCCTGTACCCCACAGTGACCATCACATTGCTGGATCCTCTCACCTGTGTGTGCTGTCCCTTACTGTCCTGTATATAAAGGGATATCAGGTCACACTACTCCTGTACCCCACAGTGACCATCACATTGCTGGATCCTCTCACCTGTGTGTACTGTCCCTTACTGTCCTGTATATAAAGGGACATCAGGTCACCCCACTCCTGTACCCCACAGTGACCATCACATTGCTGGATCCTCTTACCTGTGTGTACTGTCCCTTACTGTCCTGTATATAAAGGGACATCAGGTCACCCTACTCCTGTACCCCACAGTGACCATCACATTGCTGGATCCTCTTACCTGTGTGTGCTGTCCCTTACTGTCCTGTATATAAAGGGACATCAGGTCACCCTACTCCTGTACCCCACAGTGACCATCACATTGCTGGATCATCTCACCTGCGTGTGCTGTCCCTTACTGTCCTGTATATAAAGGGACATCAGGTCACCCTACTCCTTAACCCCACAGTGACCATCACATTGCTGGATCATCTCACCTGCGTGTGCTGTCCCTTACTGTCCTGTATATAAAGGGACATCAGGTCACACTACTCCTGTAACCCACAGTGACCATCACATTGCTGGATCCTCTTACCTGTGTGTACTGTCCCTTACTGTCCTGTATATAAATGGACATCAGGTCACCCTACTCCTGTACTCACAGTGACCATCACATTGCTGGATCCTCTCACCTGTGTGTACTGTCCCTTACTGTCCTGTATATAAAGGGACATTAGGTCACCCTACTCCTGTACCCCACAGTGACCATCACATTGCTGGATCCTCTTACCTGCGTGTGCTGTCCCTTATTGTCCTGTATATAAAGGGACATCAGGTCACACTA